>JAULJZ010174768.1:0-23603 GCA_032270985.1 Heliamphora pulchella
TTTCCTGTAATTTCAGATTATTGTAATTGTTGAAAGTTAATAAAGATATATTTTCTGGATCACCGAGCATGTATATAATTTTGGCGTTGGATTGTCTCCCAACAATGGTGAAGGCAGACTACGATATGGAGGCTACAACCCAGCTTATACAAGAGACAGATCAACATACACCATTTTTGTCGACCATCTTCCCAAGAATATTTATGCTGGATGGCTAAAGGGAATATTCAACAAATGTGGAAGGGTAATGGATGTCTTCATCCCAAATAAGTGGAGGAGGAACACTCAGACCAGGTTTGGTTTTGTGAGGTTTGACAACCAAGTCATAGCCAGGAAGGCTATTAACAGATATAATGGTACATGGCTGGGGAGATACAAACTAGGAGTGATTTAGCGTTATATGGCCACAACACCATAAATGAGATTACACCCAAGGAAAAGGTACCCGAGGCAACACACAGTCCAAGAATACACAGAATAGCAAAGGCAGCAATGAGAGATTCAAGATCATATGCTAATGTTGTTCTTGAGGAGACTTCCAAGACCCATGCCTCAGCTAGCAAGGCCACAGTAAAGATAGTAATAGGAGAAATATTGAGGATTCCTGGCTGAGAAGATGCAAAGTGGGAATAGAAAAGCTGGGAGTTGGTCCAATCTATTGCAGAAGCCATGATGAGTGAACTTATTTCTGACATATCAATAATTCCTATGGGTGGTAAGAAGGTTTTGGTCCAGTTTGCCTCAGAGATAGACAAACAGGCTTACTATGAGGGAGCTACAGGCTGGTTAGACAATTGGTTTGAAGTTTTATATGACTGGAGCTACAGGGAAACGAACACCATTAGAAAAGTATGGGTGAGTGTAAAAGGTGTACCACTAAATGCATGGAATGAAGCCACGTTCAGATCTATAGGGCAAGAATATGGTGAGGTCCTATTTATAGAAACGAGCACTGTTCGAAGGAAGGACTTGGAAAGGGGTAAAATACTGATCCAGACTGAGAAGAGGACGATGATAGACAGTTGGTGCAAGCTTTAAGTAGGAAGATTCAGTTATGATAACTGGGTTGCTGAAATCCCATTGCAAGCTTTAAGTAGGAAGATTCAGTTATGATATCTGGGTTGCTGAAATCCCATTTCTTGGCAGGCCATTAGTAAACTCCACGATTAAAGTAGATAAGTCACCAATGAAAGATTCAAGCACTTAGGTAGAGGAACAAGATAGGAGCACTGAGCTTAGTCACCATGAGAAAGGTAATGGTATCAAACTTGTGAAAGGTTCTCAGGATTACAGAAGGGAGGTCGAAGACGATGACATGGATCTCATCACGTTTGTCGAGGAGACAATTTGAAAATGTTGCGCAAAAAATTCCAGAATAATCACAAATAAATTAAAAAAGAGACATTTTACGTGGTTCGCCAATTTGCCTATGACCACGGTGGTAGAATTCAATATATGGAGAAGATATTATAAATCACTCGACTCTTACAAACTCTTTCACAAACAACTTGCACACAAATAATCTGAGATTACATTCATATTTATAGGAGATAAAAGAGACCTAATCTAATCACACTTGTACAAGTAGAGTTCAAAACTAATTAAACTTGTGCAAATTCATATTCTTTGGAACTCTTCAAAAAGTCAAATTTAGTAACCATGATAGACTAGAAGTCTATCACAACTCAAATATGATTTGAGCCAAAAATCTCAATAATTTCCACCTTGGTGAGAATTCATATTCCAAACAAATCAACATACCCGTGCTGCCACTAAATGCACTAAAAGTGCTCAAATTTCTGAATCGAACAAATTAACAGATAAAATCTGCATTCAAATACGCTTTATGGCGCTAAATTCACCTAGGGTGACCAAAGTTTCAAATAAGACATATTGACAGATTAATGCTGCCACCAGATGCGTCCTGAAACGCCAAATTGCACATAAAGGTACCAAATTCTAAACATTGAACCAAATATGAACAAATGCACATATCACGTCCAAACCATATGTGAACCGGGTGGAGCGATTACTCAAATTACCAAATTTTGTCAAGTTCAAACCGTATTGAAACTCGACTCAAATGGAACATTTTGTCATTCACACTGTCAGCATATCCTCTACCAGCAAATGCAACTAGATAATCGACACAAAACTTATCTATTGACAAACTTTATCTGAGGACAAACTTCATTAAAAAGCAAACTCCACCTGAAGATTGAACTCTTACCAATGAACAAAATAGACTCATTCAGATGAACAAACTAGATTCCTCAAGACGAACAAAATAGGCTATATCCGCTACAAAGCCCTCAAATCTCAAAGAATTCAAATAGACGAATCTTCGAATATAAAACAAATACACAAATAACCAATCCGAACCAAACAACCAAAACTCTTAACAGATTCGGCCATCAAATTCTCTCTCTCTCTCTTTTTTTAAACTCCACCAAAAATAACAACTTTTATGCTCCAATAAAACAAAACAAAATTTTAGAAGATGAACTAATTAAATCTGATGGCGCGATTGAATCCAGAATTGCCAAAAACAATGGGAACCTCTCTGATTCAATAAAAAAAACTGCTAAGATATACTGAACTGATCGAACAAGATAGAGAAAAAAATGTTAAACTGAGCTGATAGCGAAAAATTTAGGGCAGACAGATCTGGAAAGCGAATTGACATACGCAGATTACGAAGCAATTAATCAAACGATGTAGAGAAATTATTCAAACCGTGCAGATTCCTTGCTGGCTCAAAAAATTATCCTCACCGAATCAAAATCATCCCCAGCCCACTGACTCAGTAGCAATGATCCATAAATACACCAAGGATGCATTTGGAGTATTCAAATTACGAGCAGAGACTTAAACGACGCTTAAAGGTGCATTCGAACTCCATTTTTTACATATAATATACCGTTAGAATCGTCTCGATGAGACAAAACTTCTAGTATATTCAAAAGTAATTTCTGACCATTTCGAATTCTAAGCAGAGAGCAAAAAATAGCTTTAACCAAAGCTTTGAAACCACTTATTGTGCAAAAAAGCTCAGAAGAATCACAAATAAATTCAAAAAGAGACAGATTTTACGTGGTTCGCCAATTTACCTACACTCACGGGTGGCAGAATTCAATATAAAGAGAAGAGATTATAAATTACTCGACTCTTATAAATTCTCTCTCAAATAACTCGCACACAAATAATTTGAGGCTACATTCATATTTATAGGAGAGAAAAGAAACCTAATCTAATTATACTTGTACTAGTCGAGTTTAAAACTAATTAAACTTGTGCAAATTCAGATTCTTCAGAACTCTTCAAAAAGTCAAATTTAGTAACCATGATAGACTAGAAGTCTATCCCAACTCAAATATGATTTGAGCCAAAATTCTCAACAAAAAATATGAAGAATAAGGAGGAGATGAAGTCAACCTTAGCAATGAAAAATAGTTCAACCAGTGGTAGCATGGAAAAGGAAACAAATGGCCTGCAGGTCTTCAGAGACAAGATGTCTGAATCATCTGAGGTGCTTCAGCCTACTTTTAGCCACCCAAGCAAAGCTACAAATTCCTCGAGCAGAGAAAACTCAAAGCAATTCTCATCTAGCAAGCAACCATTAAGTTGGATTTCGGGTAAAGCCAAGATGGGTAAAGGCCTCTCTCCAATGAAGACTTGTTTGGGGGGGGGGCCCAAAGGCCTTCAGTTTATTAATAATAAAACAGCCGAGGCCACAATGATGCAAGCCCAAGCCTGCAACATCTCCAAGGGGTTCAAGGAGGTAGCCCATACACATCAGGGAGCTCTTGGAATAAAATATCAAAGGACAGAGATGTAGAAGGAGCTCAATCTAAAGTAAGTCTTATGAGAAGACAGAAGTTGATCACAAAGAAGGCAAAGAGAAGAAGGTCCTTTCTAGAACTTGGATTACCTCTAAAATTTATGGCAAAGGGAAGGAAATGTTGAAAGAAATATAACGCCATAACAAGATACACGCTCGGTGATCCAGAAAATACATCTTTATTAATTTTCAAAGATTACAATGAACAGGATTTACAGCCAAGGGTGTTGTAGATTACAATGAATAGAATTTACAGCCAAAGTTAATAAAGAAAATACATATTTATTAACTTTCAAAGATTACATCTTTATTAACTTGTAAACGCAGTTTCTTTAAGAACGATTCACCGCCTACCGAAGGTGTTGTAGGTTTTTCACCGGCGTCATTCTCCCAGGATAAAAGGGTTGACCCAAACGTTAGAACACCATCAAGGATCGGCTATACGAACGCACCTCGTCTGTCTTTCTCTCTCACACAACTTACAATTGTAATCTGATCTCTCTCTCTTTCTCCTCTTCCTGTATTCTTTCTCCATTTACCTCTTGCCTGTGTGTTTCTGCAGAATACTACATGAGTCTCTTTATATGAAATTTCTCTCATAAAGAGTTACACCAGAATTGAATTGGCAATTAAATGGCCAATTCAATTGTCAATTGAATTCTGGTATTGAATCTAATTATATGGGTTGAATTCAATTGCCAATTGAATGGCTAATTCAATTGCTAATTGAATTCAGAAATTAAAGCTAATTGAATTCAGAAATAGAAATTTCCAACAGGAAACACTAGGGGGTTAGAGATCAAAACCCTTCAAAGGAAGGAAACAAATAGGGGGACAGAGATCAAAACCCTTCAAAGGGTTATCGCAAAATTTAGTATCCACCAGTGACATCCAACATAGAAATAAGCTAATTAGAAAAGAAGCTGGGAAAGTTATTGAAATGGGAAACAAACTGGGGGTCAATTTCAAAGGGATGGAGGATGACATGATTGAGATCCTGTCTGATTTGGGCTTGAAAGAATGGAAGGATTTGAATCATGCAGAGAAAGACAAATAGCATCATATTAGAGGTAAAAGGGAGATTGCACTATTTCAAATGAGTATTAGAATACTATCTTGGAACATAAGGGAGTCTGGTAAATCACATAAGAAGAGAATGGTGAAAAAAACCTCACAAGCCCACAAGGTTAATATCTTGATGTTGCAAGAAACAAAGAGTAAGGCATGGGAACAAAAAGACCTGAAATCATTCTGGGGGGTAGTGATGATTTTGACTGGATAGAAGTGCAGGCTGAAGGGGCTTCTTGTGATTTGCTCTGTATGTGGGAGAAACAATCGTTCTCTTTATAGAGGTGTTTATCTTAAAAGCATTGCATCCTAATGTTTGGCATACTGCAAGGGAACTTCTCATGCGTGTTGGCCAACAAATATGGCCCAAATGATGAGTGAGGAAGAAGAGAGCTTTGGGATGAAAACCTTAATATCAAATTAAGCTCCCCAGATCCATGGTGCTTAGGTGGTAATTTTAACGAGGTCCTAAGGGTGGGAGAGAGAGAGGGTGATTCTAGGGAAACAAGAGGAATGAGGCACTTTAAAGAATTCACTGATAAAATGGAGGTTATGGACTTTCCCATGATTGGAAGACACTTACCTGGTCAAACATGTAGGAGGTAGCCAGCCACAGCAGGCTAGATAGGTTTCTTATTTCCAGGGACCTTTAGGCCAAATTTGGCTGGAAGCAATGGGGGATGCCTAAGCTCTTTTCAGATCACAACCCCATCCTGCTTAGTCCAGAGGAACATGACTAGGGCCCTTCCCCTTTTAGATTCTTTGATTCGTGGCTATCAATACCAGCACTATGCAAAGCAATCAGAGAGGCATGGGACCAAAATCAGTATGAGGGCTGGGGGGGGCATGTAATCATGCTTAAACTCAGAGAAGTCAAGACAAAAATCAAACGATGGAGAAAGAGTGGCGACCAAGACTATAAGGAAAACATGAAGGTGATAACCTCAGAACTTGAGAGAATTGAGATCATAATTGAAAAATCAGCCCTCTCTAAGACCGATAGGAGACTTAGATGCGAATTAAAGAAAAAACTTTGGGATGAGCTGGCCAGAGAGGAAATCAATTGGCGCCAGAAAATGAGAGTTAAATGGCTAAAAGAAGGGGACCTGAATACTAAATTTTTCATTTAACAGCCAAGAAAAGATATGTACGCAACAACATTTCTCAAGTGGCTGGTGGTAATGGCATTGTAACCAAGCCAAAAGATGTGAAAGCTGAGATAGTGAGGTTCTTCTCTAACATGTTCAAAAAGTCTATTGTAAGCAGACCAAGCATTCAGGGCAATTTTGGCAGAGCTCTTGACTTGGAGACAGGTGCTAGTTTGCAAAGCCCTTTCTCAGAAGAGGAGATCATATCAACCATAGCTAACTGCATAGGAGGTAAGGCCCCAGGCCCAGATGGTTTTAATTTCACCTTCATTAGAAAATTTTGGAACATAATTAAGCTACTAGTGCTGAAATTTATATTTGAGTTCCACAAGAATAGTAAAGTGACTAAAGGGATCAATGCCACTTTCTTGTCCCTTATTCCTAAGGTTGCAAACCCAATTGATCTCAAGGACTATAGACCCATTAGTCTTGTAAGTTCTATATACAACATTCTAGCTAAAACACTGGCTGGAAGAATGAAGAGGGTCCTTCATGGAATCATTGATGAGGCAATCTGCATTTGTTAAAGGCAGGCAGATTATGTATGGTATTTTGATTACAAATGAAATTATTGACTATTGGAGGAAAAAGGGGAAGCTGGTTTTGTCTTTAAGGTTGACTTCCACAAGGCATATGACAGTCATCATTGGCAATTCATTCTTGATATGCTGAAAAATTTGGGATTTGGACATATATGGATAAAGTGGATTAGAGAGTTCATCTCAACTACTTCCCTATCAGTCCTGATAAATGGAGGAACTACCAATGAATTTCCTGTGTCTAAGGGGATCAGGCAAGGGGACCCTTTATCCCCTTTCCTTTTTGATGTGGCAGCTAAGGGATTAAATACCCTCATTCATAGGGCAATCGAGGTTGGGGTTCTTAAGGGGGTGGTTATTGAAAGCAATGGCCTGAAGTTATCCCACTTACAATTTGCAGATAACACCATCTTTTTTTGCCACGATGACCCTAAGGAGTTGCAAAACTTAAAAAGAATCCTTCGATGCTTCGAGTTGATATCAGGATTAAAGATGAATTTTCATAAAAGCATTTTCTACGGCATTGGAATCCAAAAAGAAAGATCTCTCCAGATAGCCAATGACCTTTGCTGCAAAACTGGTGAGCTTCCATTCACTCATCTAGGATTACCTCTAGAGGTCAATCCAAGGAAAATCTCAGTGTGGAACCCTGTCATTGAGGCCTTCAAGAAGAAGCTAAAGAACTGGAAGATGAGGTTTCTCTCATTGGTTGGCAGATTGACTTTAGTGAAGGTCACCTTATCTAACCTCCCTATATATTATTTGTCTTTGTTCAAATTACCTAGTAATGTTTGTTCTGCTTTAGAGAGGATCCAAAGGAAATTTCTTTGGGGAGAGGAGGGAGAGAAAAAACTGCACCTCATAGAATGGGATAAAATCCAAACAAGCTTAAAATAGGTTGTTCGGAGTTGAATGGGTCACTCATGGCCATTTGATAGTGAAAAGGCCTCCATGCAAGAAATTATCCTTTCATGCAATAATGGTGATTTGGATGACCTAGATGACCTTTTCGGCACAAAATGAAGTAATATTCGAAGTAAAGTAAGTCGTTCTGAGTTGAATGGGTCACATGACAACCGTTTCACATTGGGAATGCCTTTATGCAAAAAATCATCATTTTATGCAATAGCGACGAGCTTTGGAGTTAAGAAAGAAAGTGAGTACATCGAGAGCTATGTATTGTGAATTCATGCATATGATATACTACGATGCTCTTTGAAATTTTTTATAAAAATATTATCTATGGTTGGTGTTGATACTATGTCATCTGGTGTTGGGATGCTTGAGTATATTTATTGAGACTCCTTCTCTCTTTAGAATTTTCTGTCTTTGCGCACGGATCGTAGGTGGAAAAAAATGAGTGTCAACAATAGGTATGCATTGAATATTTTTTATTTTCCTTAAAAAAATGTTACCCAACAACAACCTAGCATAGTGTTTGAAGCTTATTGATAATGATTCCCATTAGAGAGATGCTTTATATTCGTAATTTTTAGTTTAGTTTTGTACATTACGTTTGCAAAAAGAGTAGAAAGAAGAGAGAAATTAGGAAAGAAACTTAGGAATGTAAATAAGTTGTTTCATGGCCAAATAAATTATGAATTCTATGTTGAATGCACTTGTCCACTAGTGTGGCCTGTTTTGTTACACTCTTTATACTAATACCGCCTAAAAGTACTCTTAGGCATACAATTAAAAACGTCTGTGTGCGTTGCAGCAATTTAAAAACTGATTAGTTAGTTAAATATTTTGACAATTTCATGTTGGTTCTAATAAATTGGAATTGCAACAATATGTCGGTTTAACAAAAAACGAAACTCAACTGTATGCAAAAATACAGTAACAGAAAATAGTAAAACTGAATATAATTCAAGTTTGTTTTGTGGCATAGAACATAACAGATTGATACAGACTAATACTTTAAAACATATCGAAAACAGCAGAAAATAAATTTTGTGCTTGAAAAAAAAATCGTAATATAAACAGCAACTTAAAAATAGAACACAAAAGGGAGGACAAAACAAAATTAAACATAGATTTAATTTTCAGAATAGAAGAACACTATTTTTTCTGTAAAACTTTTTATAAACAAAAATGGAAAAATAAGAACACTATACTATTCTATTAAAACAGAAAGTAAATGAACACTGTTTTATTAAAAACAAATAGAACATTATTAAAACAGAATAAATTAAAACTTACTTAACAGGAGCAGAACTATGAAGAACATAAACGATGTTGAATAATGCAATCGAGTCCAATGTTGGATGTTGTTTCCTTAAGATAGATTACAACCATGCTTCGGTATTTGCGTTTGAGCAGACGGTTGCCTCCAGGATAAAACGATTATCGTATGCAGAAAAAGCACAGCAATCTGCACACATAGCGAACTTAACTGTGTTGAACTCTCTCTTGACCACGACAGTAATGGCAGAAGTAACTGCAGCAGCAGAGGATAAGAGCTTTGGATACTGGGGAAAAATGGGATGCCGAAATGGGTTATGTAGCATCCTTTAAATAGGCACTGCTTGTGACGGTTCGGTTTAAGCCGAACCGACACGACACCGGTTCAGCCTAGCCCAATAGGCATGAATCATAACTAACTCCAACGGTCCCGAATCCTCAAACGGTTCGGTAATAACGGTAGCAATAACTTTTAATTTAAAATTTAAATAATTTAAATTTTCGATTCGAAAATTTAATTAAATAAATTTTTTACAAAAAGATTAGGGTCGGCCCATCGTCCACCACCAGGCGGCGACGGCGTGCGCGTGTGAGGTTTGGGTCAAACCCACCCTTGGGTAGGTTCTCCCCCTTCCACAAAACTTGGTACCCTTTGGGGACCAAACCCAAATTTGAATTTGAGTTTTATATACTTATTAACTTTTCATCTTCCAAGTAATGTGGGATTGGGTTAAGTCACTAACATTTTGCCAACTTCAATGACGCACTTTTGGAATCAATTTCTCATTCACTCATTAATGGTTTTGAATGTCACAAAATCCACGATTACTCTACTTATAGAGATAAACAAATTAGAACTTGAAATCGTCAAAAAAAATTAATCTAATACAAAGATAATTAACTTCAAAGTTTGCTAAAAATCATATTCTAACTTATTCAAAACCAACTTTTTTCAACATTTCAAACAAACAATTTAAGCGATTTGAACAAATTGAAACATAGAAAGTTAAGTAACATTAACAAACATAAAACAATAACAACTGTATTATCTATACTACTATTAAAAGGAAGTATCTCTCTTTGGTCTTTTGAAACTAACCATAAGTTTTATTCCAATTATGTCTTTATAATAGTTTAAATTTAAAATTTTAAAAATTTATAGGAGTAGTTACATAACTATTTACTCTTTTTTTTCTCTTTGTTATTCTTTTATTTTATTTTGACATCTCACACTCTTGAAACTCACATAATTTGTAATTAACACAATTTATTTTTATAATTTATTTTGTAATTATGTTTTTTTGTGTGCTCTATTTTAGGATTTTTATTTTATATAATTATTAATACTGCGCATGCATTGCGTGAGGACAAGCACCAGTTATAATAAAAATCAATACTCTATTTGGGGCCAATATATAAATATAGTGAACTCAAATTTTTAGTTGCATAAATTATTTCCTAACAAGATTTTTTTTTTACAATTCTTCTAATATGAATTCCTCTTATTGTTTGTGCAAACCAAAAAAAAACTAATCCAACAACTAAAGTTCGAACAGTTTTCCCACGTTTCCACAATTTACGTACACTTCTTTTTCTTCTCGGACGTCTCAACCCATACTTTGTTTTTTGGATTTGATACAATTTATTCTTTTATTTAAAGCCTCGTTTGGAAACTGCTTTAAACCAGTTTAAAGTTAGGTTTTTTTTTTTGTCTTTTTGCTTAAAAAAGTCTAGTTTTTTTAACTCAAAGGATTTTTCTTTTTCTTTTTTACATATTTTGTATATTTTTTAAAAATATCATAACTTTTATTATATAAATTTATTTTTAAAATGTACTCGTCAAAATCTATCTAACAAGATCTATATTAAATATAAAATTATTTTAAAATAAATTTTTAAAAATTATAGTAACTTTAAGCAAAAAATAAATTTCCTTTTGACTTAAAACTATTTTAAACTTTTAACTTAAAGTCATCATATACTTCTTTTAAATGAACTTTTGGCTTTTTGAACTTAAAGTGAATTTAAGCAAATATCTGACTTAAAGTCAAGTTGCCAAACGAGGCCAAATACAAATTGCTTTGGTCCCATCTAATTAACATGCGTGAATTAATAGTCTCTTTTCTATAACATTATCCATGAGCATACATATAAACAATGTCATGTACCATTCTGAAATAAATACTCGTTAAATTGTAACGATTCAAATAGGCTACAAATTCAATAATTTGAATAAAGAGTCCTTATAGCACAACTACAATATTTATGCCATAATTATTAGTAGTAACTCATAAGATTTTTTATATATCAAACTTAAAATTTATCTTCTACCGATATATGAGATACAGTATCACTATTAGGTCATACTATTTGATTTTCCAAAATAGTCAACTACCATTTTTTAATCTATTAATCCAAGAAAAAAGTCTATCCCAAACACCCTAAATTTTTCTTAACTAAAATTACTATAATACCCTCAATTAAAAAAGTCATATTTCTTCACAAAAATAAAAAAATCGTGCCAATATCTCAAACACAATAACTTAAAAGCAAAAAGTAATGGTATATTAAATATTTTAATAAAAATCAAAAAAGAAAAAAAGCTACTATATATAAAAATTATCTCAAACACCCTAATTTTCTTATTACTTTTTTTTTCTTTTTAAATAAGCTAAATATCATAAAAGTCAAGCTTTATAGCCATCCCAAACAGGCCCTACATAATAAAGCAAACTTGAGTGGCGTCCACTGGGCTTAAAATACATCCCAACAACAGATTTTGGGCCAAAGGGTTTGTTGCAACTCACAAGGACCCTTAAAGCCTGTAAATGACAATCAGCCTCGGTACGTTCCCCTACTTTAGCGAGTAATTGCAACCCAAAAAAATATAATAATTTTATCTTATAATAAGAAAAACTTACTAAAAATAAAATTAGAAAATAAAATAAAACAAATAAAACTTTTTATATACTGGGGAGTAGCCAATATAGAGAGCTCTTTAAAGAGTATGTTGGAGATTCAAATAGATTAATAATCGCTAGCTAAAATAGCTAATAAGTTCTCTTCAGAGTGGCTGCTGGAGTTGCTCGGGGGGATTGGTTTTTCAAAAATTAGTTAAGGTACACGTAATTTGGTCTGGACACCTTGAGATATATATAATTTAAAAAAAAAAAAACAAGGTCCACAGAGAAGCCGGAAAAATTATTATATATTTTAAAAATTATTGTGGGGTTATTTTTTTATATAATGCTTTCGATAACTAAAAAATTGATATACATACCGTACATGTGGTCTAGTTTTTTTATATGATTTTTTTTCATCTTTAATCAATTTTTTTCAGCATTAATCCAATGTGTATACTTTTTAGATTTCTCTTGTCATGAAAAAATAAGAAAAGTAAAAAAGTATCAAAAAATTAAAAAAAATTCAAATAAGACAAAAAACTATTTAATAGGATTTTTTATGATTTTTTTGTCTTTAATAAAAAAATAAAGCAACTTTAGCCCTAACTCGCATCTGGAAATTAGAAGTTGATGAAGACAAACATTCTTATGCTCTTCTGGTTTTCCTATGCCTAACCTTTTGTTTTTTTCTTTTTTACTCTCTCTAACTTCAATATTTGTTGCAAAAAGAAAAAAAAAAAAAAAACTTCAATCTTTGTTGGCCTTGTGTTTTTCGTGAGATTTATATGCAACTGCGTATAAGTATACCATACATTTGTGACTTTCAAGATTTTCTAATAACAGAACAATGAAATAATGGAAAGATGGGAATTGGGTTCAAGATTTTTATAGAAATTTATGAACCGAAACATTTCAATACGGAGTTGCCCCATTGTGCTAAGCGCATAATACGTTTTTTTGTTTTTTGTTTTTAATTTTTTTGATAATCGTTTGTTCGGGTAAGTTTTGCGCACATCGACTATCCCTGAGCTCATAAAGTTTATAGCTAAACAAATCTCCACTTGACCAGAAGAGATTTGAACTAAGGTGAGGGTGCCCTCACACTTATGTACTGCATATTATCGTTGTACTTGGACGATGTGGAACTTCGCTTCACACATTCCCTCACGCGTAGTATGTTCACTCAGCAACACCTATCACGTGTAGATCAAGGATATTCACCTAGTTATCTCTGGTTATACAGTATTAAGTGGAACTCAACTCAAAAAATTAATTATTGAGATTAGGATACACTCACGCTTATATATTGCACGTCACCTTTATACTCAGGTGATGTGGGTGTTCACAATACTGTCTTATATCAATAAATGATTATATTAGTGTTATTGATTTATATTCTAATGCCACGATTTAGAACTCTATTTGAAACTTGTTGGATAATAAGTTATACATACCCAACGGTCCAAAAAATAATCAAGCAATCACAGTCGAATTATAGGCGATAACAAATACACGTGGTTTGATAAAAATACATACGTTCATGGCTCGCACTAAATTTGTGTTCTAATTTTGGAAAAAAAAAATGACTCACAAATAGAATTATTGTACATAAATAAATCAAACCTGATGCACCAGTGTTATTTTTACAAATGTTTCAAAGAATTGCAGTATTCGTTTTATTAAATGAACTATATACGCTAATGATCTACATTAGTGTATATGTTAAAAGTACTTAAAATTCAATGATTTATGACTAAATTGACTAACGAATTTAAAGAGAAGTAAAGGAACATTTATGCAAGATATTGCTAGATTGGGTGTTTGGTTATGTAGGTATCTTTGTTTGGTGTTTTGCTTTTTCTTTGGTTGGTATCTTGTCAACTCAAAGAGCTTGTTTGTTCTCCTAAAAATGTTTGTTGCATCTATGTAATGGTGTTAATTCTTTTAGATGTTTTTCATTCTCTTTCGAACATATATATATATATATATATATATATATATATCTTTGTCGATAAAAAAAAGATATTGCTAGATTGGAAAAAAGGTATAACCTGGCAGGACGAGGTTCTACATTTAGTAAGAGGTGACCAAACATACGGTACTTTTCCAAGCTAAAAACCCTCCAATGAGATTTTCAGCTTCGGGCTTAGAGTTTGTTTTTCTCTCTCTCTCTCTCTCTCTCTCTCTCTCCAAGGCCCAACTATTCATCATCCTTTCTCTCTCTCTCTCCAAAGCCAACTCTTCATCATCACCAAGCATCTCAGGTAAGTTGCCCCTCTCTCTATGATGATACCCATTTCACAGCGACGGAATATGAGAAAACGAGTTTTGTTTAGTATATATTTAATCGGGATTCGAACACATTTTTTTTCATATAGTGTGAATCCTCCACAATTGTGTGAAATTCATTTCATATAAAAAAAAAGTGTGCCGGATTTGTGATTCGCATATGTGCACCTAAGATTTTTGTAAGAAAATGAATTTTGAAGTTTTGCTACATACAAAACTACTTATAATTTAGAGATTTAAGCTTTTGAATCGTCTTATTAAATTTTTTATTTTACTTGTTAGATCAATAATACACCTGAATCATTATACTCAATCTCTCAACCTAAAATGATGGGATTGTGTTCTCTCTCTTTTTAAATTGATATGACATTGGCTGGCATATTCTTGGTACATCTTTTTGATCTTTGCAAGGTGTGACTATATCAAAAGGCAAGTATGGAGAAGAACAGTTTGAACAATAACTTGAAACACCACAGCATTGGTGAAAGATCCATGAAAGACAACATCATCATCATCAAAAACCACCACCACCATCACAATAGAGTTAAAGATTCATGGGAAAATAGCAGCAGTGGCAATAATGGACGAGATTTGTTAAGTGGGTTCTCATGGCCTCCAAGAACTTACTCTTGTTCCTTCTGCAAAAGGGAATTCAGATCTGCCCAAGCCCTTGGTGGTCACATGAATGTTCACAGAAGAGAAAGAGCCAGGTTGAGACAGTCACCTCCTCCATCTCCAAGTGATGGTCAGTACCCTCTTCTTAATCTTAACCCAATCACTAACCCTAACCCTAACCAAAACCCTGAAAATAACCCAGTTTCAAGGTTCCCAACATTCTCATTATCTTCACCCTCTTCTGCTTCTGCAAATGAAGTCAAGAAATGGGAAATGGGAAGTAGTACTCCGTGCTGTGTCTTGAACAACAGCGGGGCAGATTTAGCAGAGATCAAGCCATCGAAGACACTTTCTGGGGTCGGAAAATTTCAAGGAATATTTTCTCCGAATAGTGGATGTGAGATTCTGAAGGAGACAGGGATTGCTTGGTTGGACTTGGAGATCGGTTTGCCGAGTGGTTCGAAAGAGGATTTGGATTTGGATTTGGAACTTCGTCTCGGACGTTCTTAGAAGGGCTTTTTGCAGCATTAATAGTGGATATTTCAAAGGTTGGTGGCCCTACGTTTGGCTTGTTTTGTGGTTTATGGCTTGTTTTGTGGTTTACTAATGCTAAGTACTCAGAAAAAAATATTCGAAATTCAAATTGAATGATGAAGATTCAATTAAAGTGCGTCACAAATCCTACTATATTTGAATGTATATTCTATGCATCATTTTCGGAGAATATTTTGAGTAAACTATCCAAAATTTAAGTGAATGATCAAAATTCACTTGATCCCATATCCTACTACATTTGAATCTAGGCTTCACATCACTTTGGGAGTAAGATTGGATAGACTTTTTCTTTGTAATTTGTACGAATAAGCAGCATTTATTAACTGGGAGTTGATGAACCTATGAAAGTGCATGGAGATTTCAAGGGACGACGCCAATGTAAGACGATGCACTGCACATGTTAACCTATTTTAAAACGAGAAAATTAGTTAATCTTTTTTTTTTAACATGAAGATTGATTTTTTTTTACACAAACAGTAGCAAAAATCTAATGCAGGGCTGCTTAAAAAATTCGGGTGTCCTTTCTACATGATGAGAAGAAGCTTTGATTGATGTAAGTGTTTCTGAGGCCATTAGATATTGTATTGGTCGATAAATTAATAGAGTTTTAAACTTTCGGTGCTTATAATTGCTTTTGAGTTTCGATTGCTAGTTTTGATCCACTTCATTGAGGGTTGTATTTATATAAACAATACAATTTCATTTTTACTTAGTTTGATCTAGTTATTATTGTTGTTAATAGTGCTTGTTGGCTTAACCGTAGCCAAACAACACGAGATGTTAGCTTTAGAAAATATGTTAGCTTGATCCAGTGGATGGCTTCTTTTGTGATTTTTTTTTTGGCAGGCAAACAAAGCCTTTCAGGCGCCAAAAGGGCCCGAAAGGGGATTTTATAGAAAGAGAAAAATAACATGAGGTGGGTTTTAGGGAGACCCTAAAAACCAAGAAAAACAGATGTGCACCGAAACGAAACCAGAAAAGAGAGATGAGAGAGAAAAGAAGAGTGGCAATCCTTTTCGAGTCCAGGATACTCGATGAGCCATGTTCATGGTGGAGTAGCTGCGATTCTAGCTCGGGACTTCTTGCGTTTTGACAAGATCAGCTCTCAAACTTCTTTAGTTTTGAAAATATGCTGCTCGATCGAGATATCTTTCAAGTCACAATTCGTTTTGATCCAAAGAGTCATTTGAAGTTTTATGAGGTCCATTATTCCCCTCCAATCAGCCTGAGTATTTTTTAATAGAATCTTGTTCCTCTCTAGCCAAATCGGCCAAATCGTTGAGAAGAAAAGGATATTCCATAATTTCCTCTCAAAATCTTTGAAAGGAGAGCCTTGCCACTGTTCGATTAGGCCGCTGAAAGACCGCATAGTAACCCACTCCATCCCCCACCATTGAAACACCCCACACCAAGTCTTCCTAGTGAATTGGCACCCAACCAGTAGGTGATTTGTAGTTTCCAATTCCATATTGCAGAGAATGCACCGAGCGTCGACATAAGGGACGATCCCCTTTTTTGCTAGGTTTTCTTTGGTCGCAATGCCTCCTAAGAGAGCTTTCCAACAAAAAAAACTTGCACTTGAGAGGGACGGGGCTCTTCCATATCAAATCTGCCTTCTCAAAGATCAATTTGTCCCCATTCCTATATAATCTCAAGAAGGATCCTGTTGAGAAGGTGCCATTAGAATCCTCTTTCCAAGCTTCTTTTGTGATTATCTACAACAAATATAACAACAGAAGAAGAAAATCATTAATTGTAAGTAAATAGAGTCTTTTTTCTTCTTTCATAACAATCAGGATTTTAAATAGCAATATCATATTACGTATCTGTGTTAATAATACAATCGTATGCAGGTTGATAATGGACAATAACGGTTAATATAGGTAAATATCAGTATTAGTCAATATTAGATTATCAGCCAATACATTAATAAATATTGATATCCGTAAATATTGGACAATACTGATGTATATTGATAAATATCAATATTAGATATCAAAATCTTAATGTACAGACTGATTGATGCCGATATGTAAAACCTTACTATCAACACAAAATAGGTGAGTAGCATCATGCTAATCAGTACTAATTAACATAGACAAAACATTTTACAACATGAGAATTGTGATTCGATCATAATGCATTGATATAATATCAGCAAAATGTGAGGTTAATTATACAAATATAGATTTATTTACCGGGTGGAGAAAGAAGAGAAAAAAATATGTATTATTTTTGTTGTAAACTTAATCATCACACAAAATGATGTGGCCTTTCATTTATGGTTCTTTGATGTCAAACTAAAACATTTTTTTTTGTATGTTTTTAGTTTTTGAAATATTACTCTCATCCTTCAGATAGATTAATTAAAGAAAATGCATCCATTTAGTTATCATAAAATAGTTTTTAACACACTACAGTTCTAGTAGTACACACTATAGTTTCCCAAAAATATATATATCTTGATTTTGATTTATATGTTCCTCACTCATCTTTCTAATGAATTAATTCACATATTAACATACAATGGCTAATTAGTGTGACTTTGGTGTTACAGTATTCAATTCTACATTATTTAGATATGCAATGTACGTATGATCATTTTATATAATATTATGATCTCTCTATCTAATAATTTAAGCTTTAAGTATTGGATATAGGGTTCATACATGGTATCAGAGCGAAACTCAGTCTATCAACTTAACAAAAAATCATGCATCTCAAGAGACTAAATAGAAAAAGTTTGCACGATGATAGAGCTAAAAAAATACTTACACTTGATAGACTTCAAAAACCAGCTACTTGTGAGGGAGATGTTAAAGCGTTCAATCTTAATTTTCTTTTGTATAATTGTATTCTAAAATTTGTTTTTAATGTTTAAAATTACATATGGCATGTTTTTTAATGCACACTAAAATATAAATTTTGGAGTTTATTTATAAAAAAAGTGCAATGATGAAAATCATTGCCCATATTTATAACTTAGTAAAAGTCTAAGAATATTCAAATAAATTTTCTCAAAGAATTTTGCATATAATATTTGATTCTAAAGCAACAAATTCAAATTCTACTTTTTAAAATTATAACTTTACACATTTTGACAAGCACATATAATTTTATTTAAAATTATAATCAAATCATTTTAATTATAATTTATAAATTCATATATTCAGCTACATCAAGCACAATGCCATTGATCTTGGGTACTGGCACTAATTGGTAATAATTAAGTTTGCTGCTTTTGCTTTTTTTCAAAATTTTTGTAAATTATAAAATAAAAAATATGTTTGATAAATATTTTTTTAAAGTAAATATTTCTTAAAATTTACTAAAATTTTAAAAACAAAAAAATATATATTTTCACTTATTTCGTAAATAATTTCTCATTTTTTCTTTTCTCCTACATCTTCGACCATTTATATACTCTATTATCACCACCAATCAATACCTTCTACTATAATCTCAAACCACCACATTCGACTGTTATTTTTGACCACCACTTTTGATTATTACCTCTAACTACTATCTTTATCCATCACCTCTTTTATCACCCTCCACTTCTAAACACTACATTTTTAACAATTACAAGTACCGTTGCTATTTGCTAGCCACAATCATTCCCACCACTTTTGATCACAATTTTTATCACTGCTTGACCAATACTCCACCTACTACTTCCACTTAAAAATATATATTTATTAAATATATTTTTTATTTTTTTAAAAAATAAACAAAAATATATATTTTATTCATTGTAAATAAAAAATAAAAAAAACTGTAAAAGTTATGAAAAGAGATCTTATTGGTTTTTTTTTGGAATGATTGGATGCTTTTCCCAAAATCTGATAGTTTGCATGTTCCCGACAAATGTCTGGGTGTCAAAAAGACATGATGGGCTTTTCCTTAAACAGAATAAGGAGTTTTGGTCAGTTCAAAGCATTACAGAGAACTCAGAGACCCCCATTTCTTCCCAGCACACTACTCACGACATTCACATACTTACATTAAACCCTACCCTACCCTCTTCCCACCTTTTTCGCCTTTTGTCGTCCAAAATGCATTTTAATATGTCAATATTGTTATAAGATATTTTTGACAAATATATAATTACAATTTATATTATATGAGTCATATTTTATCTTTTAATTTATTATTCAACAAGAACGAGTAATTATATTTTTTATTTATATATATATTTTTATAATTATAGGTTCGGGTCAATTAACGCACATCTTGATTAATTTAAGGGTTTTGAAATTAACAGTCAAGTAAATTTTTAATGGCTCTAAAAAAATTTAAACAAGTAACTATTAGAGAACAAACCCAAGACCTGAACAATTGAGTCATCCCTCAGGGATGTTTCCTATTTATACTTAGAAGCCAAACATGCCATATCTCCTTCTTTTGTGGTTCAGGAGAAGAGAAGAGAAAAAAATGGGGAAAGAAAGCTTTCACAAATTTTCCTCCTTCTACAAAAGAATCTTTGTTATCTATTTAAGAGAGTTAATTTGATGTTTTAAATAACAATAATGATACGATTATTCTTTTATTTTAATAAATTAATTTCATAAATAATATGGTACAATTACAAACATTGATATGATAAAATTTATATAAACTCTCTGTATCCCAGACTTCTCAACATGTCACTTCAAATTATAAGTTACTTTAATAAAATAAGTAGGTAACAATAACGTTATTTTTTAATAAATAAGTCCGTAACGCTATTGTTTGATAAATATTTTATCCCTTCAAATAAAAAAAAAACAGCAAATTAGGTTGAAGTTTTAGTAACGTGCGTTGTTTATCTTGACCCGTGTAGAGTACAACTAGCGTGATTTAGCTTATATTGGTCAATTACCTCCCGGTTATTTTCCCATCAATCTTGCTTTGTTGCAAAAAATCTTACAAAAGTGATAGAATATTATTTCCAGTCTTGCTAATCACTATTTATTGGGCGGTAAATAACAACAATAAAAATTAAATTCTGAATAGTCAGAGTTCAATTCTTAGGTCTCGTTTGGTAATATTTATGTTTTCTGTTTTTGTTTTTATATTTTTCATAAACTGTAAATAAAAATATGTTTGGTAATTATTTTTATTTTTAAAAAACTGTAAACAATTTTCAAACTTTACAAAATTTTTATAAACAGAAAAAATGTGTTTTCACTTATTTTGTAAACAAGTTTTGATTGCATCTTTTTTTTTCCACTACCTCCGACTACTACATCCGGCTATCAACTCCGACTACCCCTTCCGACTATCACATTCTGCCACCCTCTCCGACCATCATCTCTTGCTATCATCTCTGATAACCACATACGACCACCACCTCCGACTACCATATTCGGTCACCCTTTTCGACCATCGTCTCATGCTACCATCTCCAATTACCATATACGGCCACCACCTTCGACTACCACCATCCGACCATCATCTTCGACCACCGCTCTAACCACTGCTTTCGACTACCACTTTCAACTATCATTGTTACCTTTTGCTATTATCACCGAATAACATCTCCAACCACTTCCTCCGACCATTGCATTCATTCGTAATTTTCAACTACCACTTTCTAAACATTTATGTGTCAATCATGTTTTTATTTTTATTTTTTTATAAAAATAAACAAAAATATATTTTTTATTTTTTGTAAATAAAAAATAAAAAACTGTAAATGTTACCAAACGAAACCTTAATAATCAAATTAAATTCTTAATAATTAAATTTATTATTATTTACCGTTTAATAAAATATAGTTAACATTTTGCTTTAATTATTACTGCATAAAAACTGCTTTTAATTGGTCAAAAGGGTGACCTAATCAATTCAAAAGAGTAAAGACAACCAGATGAAAAGGAGAATTGAAGTGCACATCTCATTCCCAACCAGCGATCTAAATGATCCTTTCAGTTACAGGACACCCCCCCCCACGTCATCTCCTTAATCATTACAAATGTACAGTGCTCTCGGCTACAAGGACAAAAGGCACAATTTTACAATTTTACTGACACAATTTTAAGTCCAACGGCAATTTTTTTTATAATTAAGCACAAGTTTTTATTAATTAAGTGCATTTATATAAAGTGCTGTCAGAAAAATAAAGACGTGGGTTAAAATTATACCTTGTTTATGTTTAACAAACATTACTTAAATTGTTAAAACTGATGCATTTAATATTAATTGGTTATAGAGAAATTTCTAAACAAAAAAAAATCCCATAACTAATAAGGAATAACTAATTTGCTTCATATCTGGAATGTAAAAAAATGCACAAAAAAATTATTTCACAATTAAAATAATGCTTTTTATTGTGAAATATATTTTGAAATTTGAAGATGATTTATTAAATTAATATTTTTTACTCCTGATAGACTACAGTGTAGTCAAAATTATTTTACACAAAGATATTAAAAATATTACTTCAAAACAAATTTTTGCAAGATAGTAATCTGAACCGAGTTCATTCGATTTTCAAATTTAATATATCAAAGGTTCTCAAAATTCTTTTCCCAATTTCGAGAATTTATGTAGGACCAATTCAAAAATACCACCTAAAAGTGGTAGGGCCAGGCAACTCCTAAAACCAAAGGCCAAGAAATTGGCATTATCAAAATTTCTATTTTTGGGCACTTGATTATCTCAAACACCCAACAATTTGTGGTCTGGATTACTTCCAACACCCAATACTCATATGAACAACAAGAACTTTAAACAAGTTCTTGAATTTGCACTTCACTTTAGTATTATCAGAACATCACTGCTGAGCATATGATCTTCCCCTCTCTCTTGCGGATTTGTATTAATAGCATCAAGATTCATAGTTCCTTAAAAAATACTATTTGGGTAATCAGAACTATACAACCAAAGGATGCCATCCTTTTATCTACGAGAATATGTTAATAGAAACAAGTTCAGTTCGAATAATTCATCACCATTTGAACTCTTTCCATCCACAATCAACCATTACCCATTTCAAATGTTATGTGGTGAAGGTTCTTGATTTGCATGCCTGGGCCTTGATCTTTTCAAGGCCAGATTGTTAAAGTTGAATGGCTAGCAATATAATTATTGAGACTATGTCTAAGTCTGGCACTATACGTTCTAGCCAAGAACGCGTATTATTTATCAATGTTGTTTATAAATCAATGACAAACGTGTAACTAATAATTACAATTTTATAATCATATCATCAAATTATTCTACTAATAAATAAGTATGAGAGATCAAGATGATTCCAATTCATATAAATATAACTTTTATTATGTTATCTCGCTTTAAAGTTGATAAATTTGTAAAAAAATGCAAAAATAATTGAGTACTCACAAACTCAACCGTGAATAGATGGACCAATATTGCTTCTGTTGAATCAAAAATGATTTACAATATTGGGTTTCTTTGACTTCAAAAGTCAAAAGGCTATAAAAACTTTCGAACAATTAATTTTTCTAGATAATTTAGAACAAACTATTCAACTTTTTCAACCCTATTTGAATAAATATCAACATTTACATATAGGTTTAATCCAAATTGCATTTAAACCCTTACCTTTTTTAGAAGGATTGAGGGATGGAGCTTTGTTGGGTAATTATAAAATAAGGGTGATCCACATATTGTGAGTTATAATTATTTATTGGCCGAAAGTATTACAAGTATAGCTTACATGGTATTCCGGCCATATTTAATAATTTCCCATATGGGATGAGATATGAACAATAAACAAGCTTAATTACCAAGTACTTTCAGAATACCATGTAATATTATTTGTGGTATTTTTATCTAATTATGGAGTAAAAAATATTTTGCGTGGAAAAATATTAATTTATTTTTGTTAGGAAAATGAAAAACAATCCAATTAGCATACATCATACATTTTGTTTTGAAAAATTCCATTTTACCGACTGATTTACACTAATTAATTTTCTTAAATAAGTTAAACGCTGCAAATAAACTAAAAATAATTAATCCCACAAGCACAAAAATAAAACAACCACAATTATATACGAAACGACATTTTTAACGTGAAAAACCCCAAATTGGGTAAAAATTACGTGACCACACCGGGTCTAGAAAATCAAACACTATAAAATCGTTGGTTGCAAGAGAATCTTACAAACCGACATTGTACCTACAACCAAATGTTTGAAAACCTACTCCTGCCGAATCCACGTACACCAATTCCTGTGCTTGACCGCCGCTGGAACCTACCACCGGACTTCAATGCTGACGGACTCTTCCACTAGATTTCAACACTTGAGAATCCGCTGAAGTAACTGCACAAATTTAAACAGATTGTTGAAGTCTTGATTGACTTGATGATTGGCTTGAATGAATAGAAACTAAATAATCATCAAGTTTTTGTAGACTGCCTTAGTTGTGAATATGAAAGAATAATAGCAGAGGCTTTTTGGAAGCTAGGGTTTCAAAATATAATAATGAGGCGCATCACATAAGATAAACC
>JAULJZ010174786.1:0-23598 GCA_032270985.1 Heliamphora pulchella
CCATAAGCCAAACCCTAGATCACTCCTAAGCTTTAGAGAGAGAGGTGAGAGGAGAAGAATGACAAAACAAACCCAAAGATCGAAATTTATAGCCTCTGTCCGTCACAGACCGATCGATTCGTCGCGTGCCCGATCAATCGATTTTTCGCGACTGCACTGTTGGTCCAATTTTGAACAAGTTTATCTCCTTCATCTGAACTCCAAATGGTGTTGTTCTTATGGTCAAACTAAAGCCCCAGAAGTCAACTTTCCAATAGTTCAAACCTAATACCTAAATTCATTTTGTACAAAACGTTATGGCCAATTTAGTGAAAGAATGTCACTTTTCTTCACACACTTTTCACTTATTTTTGTTCAAACATTCATTAGAACCCTATATTCTTCTTCTATCATATCTTTTATGGGTATCCAAGTTCAAAATATTCCTAACCTCAAGTTTTAATTCTTACTCCATTAATGCTCAATCGTTTTTAAAATAAAACGGGTCAGGGTGTCACACCAACTTACCGAAAATATAGACTCATATAAGATCGCACGATCTAATGAATCAAAATAACGAATATTAAATATATGCAAATCAATAATTATTTTAGGATTAAGAGGATAAGCACTATTCATAATAATCTTGGGGTGTGAATTAATTTATATAGTCAGTACAAAATTAATTATTCCAAATGTCCCATTCAATGTACACAAAGTGTACTACCACAGAGAGTCAGAATAATAGATGATGCTATTATCTATTCCCCATAATCAAAACAGGCTTACTAAAACTCTGTGTTACAGTCGTACCGATGATATGTCTATTTCCATCTAAACTGTGAATATAAAATTTATATTATATAAGAACCTAAAATCTGATCTTCTGTGTACAAGTCGTACTCTACACATCAAATTAAATACTATACAGAATATCGGATATCCATGCATAATATTAAAGGAATGATATATATACATTACTCATAAAGATTCTCATAAAAATAGAAAATTAATTTTATTAAAAATAAAATTAAATACTAAAAACATGATTTTCAGTATATCAACCTAACAATCTCTCACTTATACTCAAAACTATACTGCCATACATCTGACTCCCATGCCCTTTACATGACTATCAAAAGTCTTAGCCGGTAAGCTCTATGTAAAAGGATCTGCAAGGTTGTCTTCTGATACAATCTTGGTCACAACAACATTACCTCTCTGTACAATTTCTCGTATCAGGTGATACTTACGCTCAACGTGCTTGCGTTTCTTATGGACCCTTGGATCCTTCGAGTTTGCAACTGCTCCTCTATTATCACAGTAAAGTGTAATAGCTGACTGAGCTAAAGGTACCACATCTAGATCCAACAGGAAGTTCTTGAGCGAAACGGCCTCCTTGGTTACTTCAGAAGCTGCCACATACTCGGCCTCCATGGTGGAATCAGTAATACAAAACTGCTTGATATTCCTCTAACTTATAGCTCCACCTCTTAAGGTAAACACATATCCTGAGGTAAATTTACGGGAATCCCTGTCAGATTGGAAATCTGAGTCTATGTACCCCAAAGGTACTAGATTGTCTGCTTGGTAAACGAACATATAATCTTTAGTCCTTTTCAGGTACTTGATTATATTCTTTACCGCAGTCCAATGCTCTTACCCTAGGTTAGACTGATATCTGCTAACCATGCTAACAACAAAGCAGATGTCGGGTCTAGTGCAAAGCATAGCATGCATGAGGTTTCCTACTATCAAAGCATAAGGAACCGCCTTCATCCTCTCTATCTCATCAGGTGTCTTAGGACACTGATCCTTGGATAGATTGATTCTATGCATGAAAGGGAGAAACCCTTTCTTAGAAGCCTGTATGCTAAAACGAGCAAGGATATCATCGATATAGTTTGCTTGTGATAAGCCCAACATCCTTTATTTTTGATCTCGCACAAGTTTTATCCCAAGGATGTGACTGGCTTCTCCCAAGTCCTTTATATCGAACTGCCTAGATAATCATACTTTAACCGAAAATAATGCCCTCACATCGTTCCTGATGAGCAAGATATCATCTACATAAAGTACTAGGAAGATCTCCACGCTTTCGTCACGCTTCTTGTACACACAGGACTCATCCAGAATTTGATCAAAATCATAAGACTTTATAGCTTGATCAAATCGAGTGTTCCAAGACCTCGATGCCTGTTTAAGTTCATAAATGGATCTCTTAAGCTTACACAACATGTGTTCTTGACCCTTTGCAATGAATCCGTCTAGTTGTTTCATATCGATACACTCGTCAAGACTTTCGTTAAGAAAAGCTATCTTGATGCCCATTTGCCAGATTTCGTAATGGAAATGTGCGACAATAGATAAGAGAATTCGGATAGACTTAAGCATGGCTACCGGCGAAAAGATTTCCTCATAGTCGATCCTTTCTTTCTGAGTGAACCCTTTAGCAACAAGTCTAGCTTTGAAGGTTTTAACCTTCCCGTCTGCTCCTAACTTTTTCTTATAGATCCACTTGCATCTAATAGGTTTTATCCCTTTGGATAGTTCTATAAGTTTTCAGACCTGATTGGAATACATAGATTACATCTCTGAATTCATAGTCCTTTTCCAAAGATCTGCATCTTTGTCTTGTAGTGCTTCATTATAGTTACATGTCACGGTATCTAGTTCTGTCGGGATCTTGTCAAACGACTCTCCCAAGAACATATACCGATCAGGTTATTGAACAACCCTCCCACTACGACGAGGCACTACCTGTGTCTGTGTACTAGCAGTAACAGGCTGTGCAGAATCTGAACCCTGTGCATCAACATCCTGTTCTTGATTTGCACCTATCCCGATAATTCTCCCACTACGACGAGATAATAGAATATCAGTGACTTGCGGTTTCTCTTTCGTTCTACTAGTATTTTCTCTCAGTTCTTCCAGAACAATCTTGCTATTGGGCCTGTGATCCATAATATAATCTTCTTTCTAGAATCAGACATTGGTGCTAACAATGACCTTCTGATCTTTAGGATTATAAAATAGACCACCCTTCATTCCCTTGGGATACCCCACAAAGAAACAAACTTTAGTCCCCAATTCCAACTTACCCACGTTCCCTTTCAGCACATGTGTTGGACACCCCCAAATCGAAATGTGTTTCAGACGAGGCTTACGCCTGATCCACAATTCTATGGGAGTAGAAGGTACTAACTTAGAAGGTACCATGTTTAGAATGTAAGCCACTATCTCTAAAGTGAGTCCCCCAAAACGAATGTAATAAATCTGAATAACTCATCATGGCCTTACCATCTCCATAAGAGTCATATTCCTTCTTTCTGCTACACCATTCTGTTGTGGAGTGCCAAGTGCAGTCAACTGGGATGTAATTTTCTCTGATGACAAGTAGTCCTTAAACTCTTCAAAGAGGTATTTCCCACTACGGTCGGATCATAGTAATTTGATACTTTTATCCAGACGCTTCTCTGCCTCCGTCTTGAATTCTTTAAATTTTTCAAAGCATTCAGACTTACAGTGTATCAGGTAAATGTATCAATGTTGGCCTAACTAGGTTTCAACCTATTTTGATGATAACAAACCAAAGCTTCTAATTGTGCAAATTGAGTGTGTTCACAGGACTTTAATGACACAAGCACAATTGAGAAAGCAAAATAGAAGCCATAAAGCATGAAGATCATATTCAAACGGCTAAGATTCATGGAGCACGAGAAAAACTAAGAAGAAAAGAAAATGACTTGAAGGACTTGAAGATTTTGTAAGTGTAAATACATTAGAACCTATGTAAGTTCACGTACCATTGGTTATATGCGTGAAATCTCATAGGAGACCTTGGATGGACCATAGGTTAGTTAAATATTTCATGGCAAATCATTTTCAAAGTATAAAATATGTTTTAAAATGTTTCAAAAGATGTTTGGCCAAAAATATGCAAAAATTGTGTGAAGAAAATTGACATACCTTCGGTATTTTGGCCATAACGTTTTGTAAAAAATGAAGTTTTCTATGAGGTTTGAACCATTAGAAAGTAGACTTTCGGGGTTTCAATTTGAATACAAGAATGACCCTATTTGGAGTTCGAATGAAGGAGTTAAGGTCAATTGAAGTCGGGCAAATTGAACAGTCACGGTCCAGTCGACTAATCACTCAATCCAGTCGAGTGAAGTCAAGTTCAGTCGACTGAGCTAGCTTCTTCAGTCGATCGAACAGGCTAATTTTTGAATTTTGAACTTAACGGCTAGTTTGACATTTCCTTATTTGGCCCAATGGCTAGTACGAACTTTTGGCCTATAAATAGAGTCTTTGAGCTCTGATTTTACATACTTTAAACCTTCAAATCAACTCTCTCATATATATCAATTTTGTTCTTCAAATTCTTCATTTTTTTGAAATATTTTTAGAGAAAACCTTAGAAATCCTCCATTGAGCTTTTCACTTGTATATCCTTTGGAGTGAATATTAGTGTGCTTTTATTGAATTCATTTGTTCGCTAAAGGAGCTGTTCTTGTACATCTAATTTGAATTCTACTCTTGTATTCTTGTTGTAACTTGAGAAGACGATTCTCCAGAGAGGCCACTCCGCCTATTGAAAGAGAGAGGGAACTCTGCCTATAAGGAGGGACTTAAGAAGGGGACATTCTCAAGAGAGGTTATTCCGCCTAGACTAAGAAGAGAGGCTGCTCTACCTATTGAAGGAGGGATAGTAAAAATCCTCATAGCAATTGGCTTGAGGCAAGGACGTAGGCCGTTGCGCCGAACCTTCTAAAAATCGTGGTGTCGTATTTCTATCTCGCTTTACTTTTTATTCTCATTATTATATTGTTTTTTATATTTGTATCACAACACTTAAAATCTATACTTGAATCATTCACTATTAAATTTCATACTTGTACTTTAATTTGTAAATTAAGAAAGTTTTGAATCTAGTGATTTCATCTAAACTTACGTTTTAAATCTTTTACTTGCATTCTAAAATCTCAAACAAGAAAGTTTTGAATCTTATAATATTGTGAATTAAAATTAATCTACTCTTGCACTTTAATCTTCAAACAGAAAGGTTTTAAATATGATTAATTAACATCTATACTTGTGCTTATGTCAGGTCCCGAACATCCGGGTCACACGAAAGCCCACCAAAACACCCATTTAAGAAAATAGGTTTTACAGTTGGAAATCAAATATAACATCTGAATAAAATTCCCACAGTTGAACTCGCATAAAACTGTAAACATGCATTCTCATACATGAATAAGTATATCGCCAAAAGGCATACAAAACTCGCCTTCTGAAACAAGCATCACTTGTCAAAGGTACATGTACAAAACGGGAGAAACTACATCTAGTCTTCCGTCTCAACGGGCATCTAGGTCATCTCCTCACGTCCACCTAAAAAAGTTTTCAAAAAATCCCACCACGTGAGCTGAAGCCCAATAGAAACAGACTATAAAGCTATAAAGCAGGATATGCAATCATATGGTGGGAGTAAGCTCAACTACAACACCTAAAAAGGTTTTCTCACAAAAATCACCGATTTTCCATCTAAACACCATTATTTTCATTCTTGAAACTATGCATATAAACCTGAGAGTTATCATGCCACATTAAAGGGAAGCAGTAAAACAACATTCTCCACTCAGGTTAAGCAACCGAGGAGACAAGGTAAATGAGATCCTATGTACCGACTCTGCCATACCAGAAAAGGTAACCGCCATAAACTTCTGCCCATTATCCTAGTCCTGAACCACTGAAAATCAGCTAGATAATGACAAATTCTATACGGAGTTACGACAATATAACCACTTAGTATACGGGACTGCCCCGAAGGTACTAAGCACCTGATAACCACTTAGTTTACGGGACCACAGCCCGAGGGTACTAAACACCCAACCACCTCGTTTACGGAGACTAACCTGAAGGACCGTAGGTACCTATACTGCGCACGTTTCTGGACTTTCACAAAGGAGCAATGAAAGCCCACTCATAAACCCATTGTCCCGGTACATCTATGGATAACATTTCAAAACCAACCCACAAAATAGATATATAACACGTGTATATATATGAGATCCAATCCATGACTATGGAGATCAAACCAAAACATGTAAACACATATTTCATCAAAACGTTTTAGAAGTTGAGACTCAACCCCACGGGCTAGCTCCAAACCTTCAATAAACACGTTTCCCAAAGGTTTTCATTAACACTCCTTTTCCAAATCAACCATTTGAAAATCAATCTCCGCAAAGCGAGATTTCACAAATCTATCGCCTTTAAAACCATTCGGGGAAAGTGAGGGAAGCCAAAAATCCAACCACCAAACCACCAAAACAACACCCTCATCCCTCACAGGAGTTTAGTCGACTGGCCCAAGCCCCCAGTCGACTGCAATAGGCACTGGAAAAAGGGAACCAAAACAGAAACAACTTCAGTCGACTGACCCCCCATGTTCAGTCGACTGAACTCACCAAAAGATGATCCAGTCGACTGAACTTATGGGTTCAGTCGACTGAATGAGCCCAGAAAGTGTTTTTGGCTACGGGTTCTCTGGTTTTTTGCTTCTAAACCTCAAATCAAACACCCAAACTCCTGTATATGATACCCACAAGGATATGTAAGCCCAAGCTTACCATAAAACCACAAAAGAAACCCTCAAAACGTGGTTTAAGCCACCCGAATGCCGAAAAATGATTTTAACCCAAAACTGGATCTAAAACACAAATCACCTTTTCATGCGTTTTAAAACTGTAGAAACACGTAGAATTACATGTAGTACCCTCTAACAGTTATACGGTCTAGGATCCGTTGAGTTCAAAACTCGACGTCTCGATCCGCGTGCAAAACCGAGTTTCGTCGTAATAGAATTCCGTCCAGATGGATGCGTAGACCACGATACCGATACTACAGATCAGCAGTTGGTTTATCAAAAAAAGCTCCGGGCCCCCGAGAAGTAAGAGAGAAGGCAGAGCGTTTGGTGAGTTAAAAGCTAGAGAGAGAAAGGAGGAGATATTTTGATGAAAATATCTCACACAAGATATTTATAGTCAAAATATCTCAAAAATATCTTTTGGTTTTTTTGAAATTTTAAAATTCGCACTGCAACTCCTTACAACCCCGGGAACCAACCCCGCATGCTTAGATAAACATAAACATGCATCAAAGCGAGTAAATCACACATCATGGAAACATATATATGCAAAACACATCATATATACATAAGTTTCAAAAAGAGACGGGTCTAGGTCTCACAGCTTAAATCTTTTATCAAAAGGTTTTGAATCTTATTTATAAGATAATTAAAAACTACTTGTGTTTTAATCCTCTAGGAAGAAAATATACTTAAAAATATACTTGTGAATTGAATTATCTTGCTTATATGTGAATTGAAAGATATACTTATTTTCTAATACTTGAACAAAATTTTTTTTAATATCCAATTCACCCCCCTCTTGGGATTGCACACTTACTATCAATTGGTATCAAAGCGGGTCACATTTTTCTTAAAACTTTTTTGTGAAAAAGATCCATGGTTCAAATCAGTGCATCTCCTTTTGGTGAGGGACATTCGTTCGCACTACCTCCTTTATTTTGTGGCATGATTATACTTTTTGGAAACAACGCGTGAAAATTTTTATTCAAAGTATGAATTGGCATGCTTGGAAAATTATTGTAAATGGTGATTATGTTCCCATGAAAATGGTAGATGGAAATAAAGTTCCTAAACTTGACCATGAATTAAATGATAATGATATAAAACTTTTGCAAATTAATTCAAGTGCTATTAATGTTTTATATTGCGCTTTAGATGCAAATGAGTATAATAGAATTATGACTTGCATAAGTGCTCAAGAAATTTGGAAAAAGCTTGAAATCACATACAAAGGAACTGAAGATGTTAGAGATTCAAGAATAGATAGATTGACTAGAGAATACTAATCGTTCAAAATGCATGATTATGAATCAATTTCTGATATGTATACTCGTTTCATTCACATCATTAATTCTTTAAATGCTATTGGAAAGGCTTACCCCTCTTATGAATTATTGAGAAAAGTGCTTAGGGGTTTGCCACCAATATGGGAAGCTAAAGCCACAGCTATCATGAAAGTTAGAGACTTGAAGAAGATGACCTTGGATGAACTTATCGGGTCACTCCTTACCTATGAGATGGCAATCAATGATAGAGAAATCAAGCTCAACAAAGGGAAGTTGATTGTCTTCAAAGCATCAAATGAGAGTTCTAGTGATGAAGAAGATGAAGATTGTGAGACCCGGATCCGTCCATTTTTTAGAATTATATATGTTTGACGTGTTTTTGCATATATATTTTGTGACGTATGATTTATGCATTTTGATGCATGTTTACGTTTAAATAAGCATGCGGGGTTGGTTCCCGAGGTTGTAGGGAGTTGCTGTACGAATTTTAAAATTTAAAAAAAAAATATTTTAGAGACCTACAAATATCTGGAGTTAGATATTTTCAAAAAAATATTTTCAAAACTTAACTCCTAAGTTTTCTTTAGTTTTCTCTCTATCTTCTCTCTAACTTCTCAGGGTCCCAGGGCTTGGTTTTTAACAAACCAACTGCTGATCCTTAGTATCGGCATCGTGGTCTACGCATTCATCCAGTCAGAATTTCATTCTGACGAAGATCGATTTTGCACGTGGATCGAGACGTTGAGTTTTGAACTCACCGAGATAGGATCCTAGACTATATAACTATTAGAGGGTACTACGTGTAATCCTACGTGTTTCTACCATTTAAAAACGTATGAAAAGGTGTTTATGTTCGAGATGGGTTTTTGGTTTAAAAACAACTTTTTGGCATTTCGGGTGGATGAAATTATGTTTTGAGGGTTTCTTTTGCGGCTTTATGGTAAGCTTGAGCTTACATATCCTTGTGGTTATTAAAAACAGGAGTTTGGAGGTTTGATTTGAGATTTAAAATCAAAAACAAATACAACCCAAAGCTCAAAACAGTTTATGGGCTGGTTCAGTCGACTAGATCATCCTTTGGTGAGTTCAGTCGACTGGACCTGGGGGTCAGTCGACAGAAATTCCTTCTATTTTGGATCTCTTTTTTTAGTGTGTTTTCAATCGACTGGAGGGTGAGTCCAGTCGACTGAACCTGGGCAGTTTTGGAGAAATGATGTGTTTTGGTTCAAGCTTTCCTCGTGTGATGCTTATCCAAGGCTTTTTTATGAAATTCTATGGTTTCAAAAGGGATATCAGAGGTTTTCAAAAGGATGGTTTGAAAATGGGGTCTCGGGAAACTTTTCAAATGTGCTTGTGAAGGTTTGGAGCTAGCCCTTGGGGTTGAGTCTCAATTTCTAAAACGTTTTGGTGAAAATATGTTTTGACATATTTTGTTTGATCTCCATGGTTCATGGATTGGATCTCTTTATATACATGTGCTGTGTATTTATTTTGCGAGTTAGGCTTTCATTGCTTCTCCGTGTAAGTCCGAAAACGTGCGCAGCGTGGGTACTCTGTACCTTCGGGTTAGTCCCCGTAAATTTAGTGTGGGTGCTCTGCTCCCTCGGGCTCAGGTCCCATAAATTGAGTGGTTCGATTTCCTCCGTTAACGGCGTCATTGTCGTGACTCCGTATAGAACTTATCATTACTAAGTCTGTGGGTTCAGGGTAATGGACGAGAGTCTATAGTTGTTACCTTTGCCTGTGCGGTAGAGTCGGTACATAGGATTACTTTTTATTGTGTCTCCTTGGCTGTGTATCCCAGGGTGGAGAATACTGTGTTTTACTGCTTTTCCTTAACTGTGGCATGATATCTGTCAGGATTATATGCATAGTTTCAAGGATGAAAAATGTGAAGTTTTCAGGATGGAGAACTTGTGGTTTTTGAGATAAAAATCTGTTTGGCTTTTGTGATCGAGTTAGCTCCCACCATATGATTGCATGACCTGTATTACAGTTTTACTATCTTTTTCTATTGGGCTTCAGCTCACGGTGTGGGATTTTTTTGCTGTAAAACCTTTTTCAGGTGAGCACGTGGAGTTGACCTAGTTGCAGAGGTGATGGAAGACTTGCTGTAGTTTTTCCTTTTTGGAGACATGTATTTACGCATGTGAGGCCTGTGAAGGCTGGTTTTGTACGCCTTTTGGCGATATACTTATTCATGTATAAGATGCATGCTTATCATTTTTGAGAGCTGAACTTGGGAAATCTTTGATCTAACTGTTGTATTTTGATTTCTAGTTGTAAAACCTATTTTCTAAATGGGTGTTTTGGTGGGCTTTCGCGTGACACAGGTGTTTGGGGCGTGACAACTTGGTATCAGAGTTCTGAGTTTGAATACCTATGAGCCATGGGAAAGAGAGTACATCACTTTGTGAGGATGTGCATATGCTTGATTGCATGTGTTTTAGTGTTTTCCTAACATCTGCATGATAGCTCGTGGTGTATACGTGGGTTTGGAGGTTAGACTTTAGGATTGATTAGTCTTGCTTTCGGGCCTTTGGATTAATGTACTTGGGATCCATGTTAGATACACGTTTCGCGGATGTGATTTCTAGCAAGAAATCTGAGTAGGTTGTTCAGAGTGACGAGTCTTTCTTGTTGGTTCTCCTCGGTATGTGAGACGTGATGACATGATATTAAGTGGCTATGTGTTAGCATGCCTATGTGTTATGTCTTTTATGTTAGCAATAACATGTTGTAGGAAGCTTACCCTGTTATGTTGCTTTCGTATAGAGCGATGTCCGCGCGGGGAAGACGAGGCTGAGGTCGAGGCCGTGGCCGTGGTTCTGGCCGAAGGGATGTTCCAATCCCTGATGTTGAGGATGCTAATGCACCCCAAGGACCTGTCACTGAGGGAGAGTTGTTGCGTGAGATGGTCTGCTCCATTCGGCAACTTGCTGAGGCCGTTAGAGGCAGGGAGAGTATACCTAAATCGAGGGCGACGGTCGCAATGCGCGAGTTTCGCCGTCTAGACCCTCCTACCTTTTTTGGGGATTCGAACCCCACCGTAGCCACTGAGTGGCTGGAGCTGGTTACGAGGATCTTGGATTCGCTTTAAATTGAGGAAGATGATCTGAGGGTTACTTGCGTTGCCTTCTAGCTGAGGGGAAGCGCTCACATGTGGTGGAAGTTCACCAAGACTATAGTGGCAGGTACATGGGAGGCGTTCACGAAGGTATTTATGGAGAAATACTTTCCAGCGACACTGAGGGATCGCTATAGAGAGGATTTCCTATTTTTGACACAGGGGAGTACGTTAGTTATTGAGTATGAGGCTGAGTTTACCAGCTTATCTCAGTTTGCACAGGAGATCATACCTACTGATGAGTTCAAGGCGAACAGATTTGAAAGGGGTTTAAGGCCCGCTATTAGGGACAGAGTGGCGGTATTCCAGATGCAGGTCTATACTGAGTTGGTACAGATGGCCATGAAAGTGGAGGACACTCTGAATGAGACGCGCCGAGATAGGGACAGTAGGGGTCAGCAAAGAGGGGAACGTGTCCAGTCCCAGAGGCGCAGGGAGAGCAAGCACCGACGGACATCTGGTTCGAGTTCGCATCCAGTGGGGTCGTATCCGCCGCTGTCTTATGCCTTTTCACCTCCCGTGGCTTCAACGGGACGGTCGGATCAGAGGGCATTTTGTCATAGATGTCAGTGACCAGGACATCGTGCGGTAGAGTGCCGAAGTCCAGCGCCTCTTCAGGCACAGTCGCAGTCGCAGGCTCAGGGAAGAGGGCCAGTGGTATGTTATGAGTGTGGCCATTCTGGGCACATCCGCAGGGACTGCCCCATAGGAGGGAGTATGCGGAGCACAGCTGGAGCATCTGTTACATCATCCGCCCAGGGATGACAACCATTCAGATTGGCAGAAGGGGGCGCTTCAGTGCAGTCAGGCAGACAGTCTACGGTTCAGGACCACAGCGAACAGGCCAGAGCTTATGTTCTAGCAGATCCCCGTTCATCCAGAGCACCAGTCGTGCTCGATGCTGCTGCTACCACCTCCATGATCTGAGGAACTCTTCTAGTCTATAGATCATGGGCCAGTGTTCTTATCGACACGGGAGCATCACATTCGTTTATATCATCTGCTTTTGCATCTTCTTTGGGGTTAAAAATAGACTTGTTGGGTAGTGCTTTGAGTGTGGAGACCCCAGTCAGTGGGAGTGTGATAGTGAGTTTTGTGTGTAGATCCTGTGTGTTGGTGGTCGCCGGTCATTATTTAGAGTTTGACTTTATCATTCTAGGCATGACCACGTTTGATGTCATCCTGGGAATGGATTGGCTGACCACCTATCGTGTCTTTATCGATTGCGATCGACGAAGGGTAATGATCTGTACACCGACAGGAGATTGTTTTTGTTTTGTGGGCGACCGGGGTGAGGGTTCGGTATCATTGCCCGGTGTCGTGCGGAACCAGGGCAACTTGGGTTTCCTTTTTGCAGCTCTCATGTTGGATGATGAGGTTAGGGTTCGAGGAGAATTACCTCCAGTGGTCTGTGACTATTCCGATGTTTTCCCAGACGATCTGTTTGAGTTGCCACTGAGCTGTGAGGTAAAGTTCTCTATTGAGTTGATTCCAGGGGCTACTCCCATATCTATGCTGTCTTATCAGTTTGCACCCGCTGAGCTGCGTGAGCTCAAGGTACTGCTTCGGGAGTTATTGGATAGGGGGTACATACGCCCGAGTACTTCACCGTGGGGAGCTCCTACTCTTTTTGCTAAGAAGAAGGATGGATCCTTACGATTGTGTATCGACTACCAGAAGCTGAATCAGATAACAGTGAAGAACAAGTATCCCATGTCGAGGATAGATGATTTGTTTGATCAATTGAAGGGGTTGAGCTGCTTTTCGAAGATAGATTTGAGATCAGGATACCACCAGTTGCGGATTAGGGACGAGGACATAGCGAAGAATGTCTTCCGAGATCGCTTTGGTAACTATGAGTTTTTGGTCATGCCGTTCGGTCTGACGAACGCACCAGCAACATTTATAGGTTTGATGAATCGCATCTTTCATCCGTATTTGGACAGCTTTGTGGTAGTGTTTGTGGATGATATTCTCACCTACTCACCTACAAGGGAGGTGCATGAGGACCATCTGCGCATTGTTCTACAGACTTTGAGAGAGCACTGCTTGTACACCAAGTTTGAGAAGTACGAGTTTTGGATGTCTGAGGTGAGGTTTCTTGGACACGTAGTGTCGACAGACGGAGTAGCAGTGGATTCATCGAAGACAGATGCTGTGGCAGGTTGGGAGCGATCGAATAGCGTCTTCGAGATCTGTAGTTTTCTGGGCTTAGCAGGGTATTATCGGCGATTTGTGAAGGATTTTACGAGACTTGCTGCACCGATGACGCGTCTGACGCGAAAGGGAGTTGCGTTTGTTTGGAGTGAGGCCTGTGAGTCAGCATTCCATGAGTTGAAGACGAGATTGACTAGCACGCTAGTGTTGATTCTCCCAGAGCGAGGCTCGGGATATATAGTGTATTGTGATGCCTCACACGACGGTCTTGGATGTGTTTTGATGCAGGAAGGGAAGGTTGTAACTTATGGTTCCCGGCAACTAAAGATCCATGAGAAAAACTACCCGACACATGATCTGGAGTTGGCTTCCGCGGTCTTTACCTTGAAGATATGGCGTCACTATCTTTATGGTGAGCACTTCAAGGTTTCTCCGATCACAAGAGTTTAAAATACTTGTTTTCGTAGAAGGATCTGAACTTGCACCAACGACGATGGATGGAGTTATTGGAGGATTATGATTTTGATTTGCAGTATCATCCTAGGAAGGCCAACGTTGTATCTGACGCTCTCAGCAGGAGATCTCATGGCTCGTTAGCTTCTGTGGCTATACGGGAATGGGACATGCTTGGAGAGGTTGGGGAGTTTGATCTCTGTCTTGGGGATACAGTGACGGAGGCCACCTTATTTTTAGTAGTTTCATGACCAGCATTGATTGCACGAGTGTTAGAGGTCCAGCAGACGGATCAGGAAGCTCAGATGATACGAGATCGTGTTGCTAGTGGGGAGGATACAACAGGATGGGTTGTGGGTTCAGATTAGAGTCTGAGATTGGCCGAGAGGTTGTTTGTGCCAAAGTCATGCCGAGCTGATCTACTACATGATTGTCATCATTCACGCCTTGTGGTGCATCCTGGAGGCACGAAGATGCACCATGATTTGCGTCACCAGTTCTATTGGATAGGGATGAAGAAGGGCGTGCTTCAGTTTGTTTCTCGGTGCTTTACCTATCAGCAGGTAAAGATGGAGCACAAGAAATCGGGAGGATTGCTATAGCCGTTACCAATATCTGAATGGAAGTGGGAGAACATCACGATGGATTTTGTGTCAGGACTTTCTCGCTCACTTAAGGGACACGACGCTGTTTGGGTTGTGGTTGATAGGTTGACGAAGTCTGCACACTTTCTTCCCATCCTCGTGAAGGATTCGGTAGATCGACTGAGTAGACTGTACGTTAGAGAGATAGTCAGGTTGCACGAAGTTCCAATGTCTATAGTTTCTGACAAAGACCTGCATTTCACATCGCGCTTTTGGCAGAGTCTTCAGGAGGCTTTGGGGACGAACTTGATGTTCAGTACTGCTTTTCACCCCCCGACGGATGGTCAGTCTGAGAGGACCATACAGATTCTGGAGAATATGCTGAGGGCTTGTGTTCTTGACTTCATAGGTTCATGAGAGGATCATCTACCATTAGTAGAGTTTGCATACAACAACAGCTATCAGTCCAGTATTGGAATGGCACTGTATGAGGATTTGTATGGTAGACCGTGTAGGTCACCAGTGTGCTGGACCGATGTGGGGGAGACCACAGTTTTGGGACCAGACATAGTGCGGGAGACGACAGAGAAGATCGTAGTGATTCACCAGCGACTTCAAACAGCTCAGAGCCTCCAGAAGAGTTATGCAGATCAGAGGAGAAGACCTTTGGAGTTTGTAGTGGGGGATCACGTATTTCTGAAGGTCTCGCCACGTAAGGATTTGATGAGGTTCGGTCGTAACAGGAAGCTATCACCACGCTTTATTGGACCTTTTGAGATTCTTGACAGGGTTGGAGAGATTGCTTACTGCTTGGCACTGCCACCTCAGTTAGCATCTGTGCACAACGTGTTTCACGTTTCTATGCTACGAAGTACGAGCCTGATCCTTCACGTGTGGTAGATTGGGATGAGTTACGGGTTGATGCGGATGCCACTTATGAGGAACGTTTGGTGAGGATTCTTGATACAAAGGAGCAAGTGTTGCGAGGCAGAACAATTGCTTATGTGAAGGTCCTATAGCTTCATCACGGGGTTGAAGAAGCTACATGGGAGCTGGAGTCGAAGATGCGTGTTGGATATCCGGAGCTTTTTTCTCTATGATCTTATAGTGAATTTTGGGGGCAAAATTCCTTAAGGGGGGAGAGTTGTGAAACCCAGACCCGTCTCATTTTGAGATTTATTTATGTTTGACGTGTTTTTGCATATATATTTCTGCGATATATGATTTATGCATTTTGATGCCTGTTTACGTTTAAATAAGCATGCGGGGTTGGTTCCCAGGGTTGTAGGGAGTTGTTGTGCGAATTTTAAAATTTTTTTAAAAAAAATGATATTTTTGAGACCTATAAATATCTGGAGTTAGATATTTTCAAAAAAATATTTTCAAAACTTAACTCCTAAGTTTCCTCCAGTTTTTTTTCTGCCTTCTCTCTAACTTCTCGGGGGCCCGGGGATTCATTTTTGACAAACCAACTGTGATCCTTAGTATCGGCATCGCGGTCTACGCATCTATCCAGTCAGAATTTTATTCCGACGAAACTCGATTTTGCACGTGGATCGAGACGTCGAGTTTTAAACTTACCGAGGTAGGATCCTAGACAGTATAACTATTAGAGGGTACTACGTGTAATTCTACATGTTTCTACCATTTTAAAACGTATGAAAAGGTGTTTATGTTCAAGATGGGTTTTTGGCTTAAAAACCACTTTTCGGCGTTTCAGGTGGATGAAATTATGTTTTGAGGGTTTCTTTTGCGGCTTTATGGTAAGCTTGAGCTTACATATCCTTGTGGGTATCAAAAACAGGAGTTTGGAGGTTTGATTTGAGATTTGGAAACAAAAAAAAACACAACCCGTAGCTCAAAACAATTTCTGGGCTAGTTCAGTCGACTGAACCCATAAGTTCAGTCGACTGGATCATCCTTTGGTGAGTTCAGTCGACTGGACCTGGGGGTCAGTCGACTTAAATTCCTTCTGGTTTGGTTCTCTTTTTCCAGTGTGTTTTTCAGTCGACTGGAGGGTGAGTCCAGTCGACTGAACCTGGGCAGTTTTAGGGAAATGATGTGTTTTGGTTCAAGCATTCCTCGTGTGATGTTTATCCGAGGATTTTTTTATGAAATTCTATGGTTTCAAAAGGGAAATCAGAGGTTTTCAAAAGGATGATTTGAAAATGGGGTGTCAGGAAACTTTTCAAACGTGCTTGTGAAGGTTTGGAACTAGCTCTTGGGGTTGAGTCTCAACTTCTAAAACGTTTTGGTGAAAATATGTTTTGACATGTTTTGTTTGATCTCCATGGTTCATGGATTGGATCTCTTTATATACATGTGTTGTGTATCTGTTTTGCGAGTTGGTTTTGAAATATTTTTCATAAATGTACCGTGACAGTAGGTATTGTTGAGTTGGGCTTCCATTGCTCCTCGGTGTAAATCCAGAAATGTGCGTAACGTAGGTGCTCTGTACCTTCGGGTTAGTCCCCGTAAATTGAGTGTGGGTGCTCTGTACCCTCGGACTCAGGTCCTATAAATTGAGTGTGAGTGTGGGTGCTCTGTACCCTCGGGCATAGGTCCCGTAAATTGAGTGTGGGTGCTCTGTACCCTCGGGCTCAGGTCCCGTAAATTGAGTGGTTCAGTTGCGTCCATTAATGGCATCGTTGTCGTGACTCTGTATAGAACTTGTCATTACTAAGCCTGTGGGTTTGGGGTAATGGACAAGAGTCTATAATTGTTACCTTTGTCTGTGCGGCAGAGTCAGTAGATAGGATTATATTTTATTGTGTCTCCTCGGCTTTGTATCCCCGGGTGGAAAATCCTGTGTTTTACTACATTCCTTTAACTGTGACATGATATCTGTCAGGATTATATGCATAATTTCAAGGATGAAAAATGTGAAGTTTTCAGGATGGGGAACTTGTGATTTTTGAGAGAAAAATCTGTTTGGCTTTTGTGGTCGAGCTAGCTCCCACCATATGATTGCATGACCTGTATTACAGTTTTACTGTCTTTTTCAATTGGGTTTCGGCTCACGGTGTGGGATTTTTTTGTTGTAAAACTTTTTTTAGGTGAGCACGTGGAGTTGACCTAGTTGCAGAGGTGATGGAAGACTTGCTGTGGTTTTTCTTTTTTGGAGACATGCACTTACGCATGTGAGGCCTGTGAAGGCTGGTTTTATACGCCTTTTGGTGATATACTTATTCATATATAAGAATGCATGCTTATCGTTTATGAGAGCTAAACTTGGAAAATCCTTTATCCAACTATTATATTTTGATTTCCAACTGTAAAACCTATTTTCTAAATGGGTGTTTTGGTGGGCTTTCGCGTGACCCTGGTGTTTGGGGCGTGACAAAGATCGTGATATGAAGCTCATCACTAGAAAACTAGGAAAAATTCTAAAGATGGACAAGAAACTTGCAAAGAAATTCTAAGGCGCAAAGAAATATAAAAGTGATTCAAGTAAAAAGGAATCAAGAAGGAAAAAGAAGAAGAAAAAAGCTATGAAGGCTATAACATGGAATCAACTTGACTCAAGCACTTCAAATGAAGATTCATGCACTGAGGATGTAAATCTTTGCTATATGGCTCATAGCATTGGTGAGGTAAATTCTGAAACTATAAGTACTTCAAATGTATTAAATTTTAGTTGTGATAAATCATGTGATGAATCCTTGCCTACATATGAGAAACTTCAAAAAGAATATAAATTTTTATATAAATATTGTTTGAAGTTAGACAAGAAAATTACTTCTTTAAAAATAGAAATTGAAAATCTTTCAAACAAATTTATTGAGTTAAAACCATCTTATGAGATTTTTGAAAAAGATCATAAAATTGAAATTTTCACTATAGAAGAAAAAAATAATTATTTAAGAGATGAGCTTGAAAGAATAAAATCCTCTTGTAGCGAAAATGAAATTATGAATTTAAAGAGAAAAATTAAAGACTTAAAGGTTTCTTCAAATAGTACTTGTTCTAAAAATGATCATGCAAAAACTACTTGTCTATATTATATGAAAAATGGTCATATTATGTATAATTGCCCTTATAGAGGAAAAATAGTGTTGATAAAAACATCATTTGAAAAATAAAGTATGATCCGAGTACTAACCTTAATGGACCCAAGAAGGTATGGGTACCAAAAGATCCCACTTAAATTGTATTGTAGGTGCTTGGATGTCTCCACTCGAGCGATCAAGTAAATCATAGTAAGTGGAAGGCCAAAGCACGTGTGGGATGTCAAGTCAAGATTTAAAATGAAATATTGCTTGGGACTTGACAAAGTGATCAATGGAAACTCAAATGGTATAATCTTTCCTATGTACTTTTGTACCTCTTTATGAAAAATGACTCCTTGCATGTAAAATAGCTAAATATTATTTTTATATAAATTGAATCATTAAACATAGCAATGTGCTCTTGATATAGATTATAATAATTTTCTTGTGCTTAAGTCATGCATTATATTTTTGCTGAAAATCTTATGTGCAATGACTTAGAGAATATAAATATCTTTTTGAAAGTCATACATATGCAAATTGGAGCATAAGTATCTTTTTTGAAAATATCATTTCATACTATACCTTAAATCTTTAATGCTCAATTTTCATATTCATTAAATATAATACAATGAGCTCTAGATGTTTATATTTTTTTTGTCATAAGTAATTTTTGAAATTCATAAGATCAAATTGTGCTCGTAATTTATATCAATTGGTATTAGATTTGAATAAAGATTAAAAATGACTTTTTAAGTAACATTTGAAATCATAACAATTGGTATTATGTGCTATACTTTGGAGAAATTTTGTTTTGACATGAATATTTATTGAATCCAATATATATGGTATTGTTGTCCAAAAAGTTTTAAGCTATGGCATAAGGTTTCAACCTATACATAAATAGCTACTTTGGAAGCCATTTACATATTATTTACCCATGCTTCGAAATAGGTCTTGTTTTAACATCTTAAAAGTGCTTTCGTGAAAAGTTATTATCTTCATTATTGGTGTAAAAATGATAATTTTTCAATGACTTTCTTAGAAAATGGGGAAGAATGGTTAACAATTGGTATTATTTATATTTCTACCTATGAATAACAATTGGCATCAGTTTATCAATTTGTATAACTTGATATCGAATAACAATTGGTATCATATCAATTAGTATTATTTTGACAATCAATTTTTCTAACAGTTAGTATCTTATTTTTTCATCAAATGATGCTATACCAAAAAGTGGGAGAATAATTTTTCAATAAATTTCATTTTTAAGCTTTTGCTTTTTGATGATGTCAAAAGGGGGAGAATATTTGAGCAAAATAAGTATTATTTTTTTAACATTCCTTTTCATATAAGAAAAAGAGAGTGTATACACTGCACTTAATAATTAAATCTTTTTTATAGGTAAAAAGGGGGAGGCTTTGTGTTAAATTACTCATATATGCCTTAATGACTTTTATCATAAAATGAAATTTATCACATTTATATATGCCTTAATAACTTTTATCATAAAATGTAATTTATCACATTCATCAGTTAAATTGTGCTTAAATGTCTATTACTTGAAAATTCAATGTCCTTGAATTTTAACATTATAATTTTTAAATCTTGGTTATATGCATATTGTGAGGGGGAGCCTTGTAAAGGCAACCTCATTTTACTCTTTGTTTGTCATTATCAAAAAGGAAAAGATTGTTGGCCTAACTAGGTTTCAGCCTATTTTGATGATAACAAACCAAAACTTCTAATTGTACAAATTGAGTGTGTTCACAGGACTTCAATGATACAAGCACAATTGAGAAAGCAAAATGGAAGCCATTAAGCATGAAGATCATATTCAAGCCACTAAGATCCATGGAGCACGAGAAAAACCAAGAAGAAAAGAAAAAGACTTGAAGGACTTGAAGATTTTCTAAGTGTAAATGCACTAGGACCTATGTAAGTTCACGTACCATTGGTTATATGTGTGAAATCTCATAGGAGACCTTAGATGGACCATAGGTTAGTTAAATATTTCATGGCAAATCATTTTCAAAGTATAAAATATGTTTTTAAATGTTTCAAAATAAGTTCGGCAAAAAATATGCAAAAATTGTGTGAAGAAAATTGACATACCTTCGGTGTTTTGGCTATAACTTTTTGTACAAAATGAATTTTTCTATGAGGTTTCAACCATTGGAAAGTAGACTTCTGGGGCTTCCAGTTGAACACAAGAATGACCCTATTCGGAGTCCGTATGAAGGAGTTATGGTCGTTTGAAGTCGGACAAATTGAGTAGTCGCGGTCCAGTCGACTAATCACTCAATCCAGTCGACTGAAGTCAAGTTCAGTTGACCGAACTAGCTTCTTCAGTCAATCGAACAGGCTAATTTTTGAATTTTGAACTTAACGGCTAGTTTGACATTTTCTTATTTGGTCCAACGGCTAGTACGAGCTTTTGGCCTATAAATAGAGCCTTTGACCTCTGATTTTACATACTTCAAACCTTCAAATCAACTCTCTCATATATATCAATTTTGTTCTTCAAATTCTTCATTTTTATAAAATATTTTTGAGAGAAAATCTTAGAAATCCTCTATTGAGCTTTTCACTTGTATATCCTTTGGAGTGAATATTAGTGTGCTTTTATTGTATTTATTTGTTCACAAAGGGAGCTGATCTTGTACATCCAATTTGGATTCTACTCGTGTATTCTTGTTGTAACTTGAGAAGGCGATTCTCAAGAGAGGCCACTCCGCCTATTGACGTAGAGAAGGAACTCCGCCTATAAGGAGGGACTTGAGAAGGGGACATTCTCTCTGCCTAGACTAAGGAGAGAGGCTGCTCCGCCTATTGAAGAAGGGATAGTGAAAATCCTCATAGGGATTGGCTTGAGGTAAGGACGTAGGTCATTGCGCCGAACTTTGTAAAAATCGTGGTGTCATATTTCTGTCTCGCTTTACTTTTCATTCTCATTATTATGTTGTTGTTTATATTTGCATCACAACACTTAAAATCTATACTTGAATTATTTATTATTAAATTTTATACTTGTATTTTAATTTGTAAATTAAGAAAGTTTTGAATCTAGTGATTTCATCTAAACTTACGTTTTAAATCTTTTACTTGCATTCTAAAATCTCAAACAAGAAAGTTTTGAATCTTGTAATATTGTGAATTAAAATTAATATACTCTTGCACTTTAATCTTCAAACAAAAAGGTTTTAAATATGGTTAATTAACATCTACACTTGTGCTTAAATCTTCTATCAAAAGGTTTTGAATCTTATTTATAAGATAATTAAAAACTACTTGTGCTTTAATCCTCTAGCAAGAAAATATACTTGAAAATATACTTGTGAATTGAATTATTTTGCTTATAAATGAATTAAAAGATATACTTGTTTTCTAATACTTGAACACGAATTTTTTTTAATATCCAATTCACCCCCCTTCTTAGGATTACACATTTACTATCAAATATACCTTAGTAGTCATCAATAAAACTGACGAAGTACTCAAAGCCACCTTATCCCGGATTGTTATAGGACCACATACATCATAATGAACCAGTTCCAACGGTTCTTTAGCTCTACAGCCTTTGACCGAAAAGGGCCTCTTAGTCATTTTACCCTCTAAGTAAAATTCACAGACTGGAAGTGCCTCCACTTCCAATGAACTCAAAGGTCCATCTGCTACCAATTTGTTTATTCTTTTTAGATTAATATGACCCAAGCGTAAGTGCTAAAGAAACGTTTGGTTCATTAAAGAATGAAACTTTCTCTTATATGGTAAATTAGATGTATTATTCATTTCAATCAGTTGTAGTGTAGAAGAGATTGGAGTAATAATATAAAAATTATCCACTAATATACCAGAACAGATAACTCGTTTATTATCCTTAATAAACACAGAGTTATTAAAATAAATCAAATATCCGTCTTTAGCCAATCTAGAAACAAAAACTAAGTTCCTTCTAATGGCAGGTACATAAAGACAATCTCTCAATATTAAAATCCGATCTCTACCAAAACTGAGAGTGACATCTCCTACTGCAACTTCTGTTACCTTTGTATTATTGCCCATATGCAGGCAAATCTCTCCATCACTAAGTTGTCGGATTTTCTGGAACCCTACAATAAATTATAGACATGATTAGTGACTTCCGTATCTACACACTAGGTACCGGTAGATAACATCGCTAAATATGTTTCCACAACCAATGAACAGAAATTACCCTATTTATTCTACCTTTTGAGGAATACTGGACATAGTTTTTTCCAGTGCCGGGTCTGGTTGTAATGAAAATATCTGTCTTTCGACTTTTTTACACCAGTTCGTGGCTCATTAACTACGGAATTTGTGTCTCCCTATTTCTGAATATATTTTTTCTTCATGCCTTTCAGCCTAGAGGAAGAACTTTTTTCAGAAATAAACATATTTTTTGGTATTGAAGGAATACCATTTGTAGTTAAAGTTATATCCAAGTTACATTTTCAGTCAACAAAATTTGGTCCCGTAAGTTTGTTTTCTTTGAGTATTAAAGTGAGTGGGTTGAAATCTATTTTAATCTGAGAATCACATAATTAAAAATATCGTTAATTATGATGAGAAAACTTTGAATTCATTTTAATTTGATTCCCTCTACCATTTTAAAATTAATTTGCCAGCATCCTGGTAACCTGTGAATAACATGCCACGATGGGTGAACATCTACTATCCATCATAAGATCAGATAGGCCAATTCTTTTTAATTTTACTATCTAGGCAACTAACTATACCAAGTAAAATTAAATAGCTGACATAGGTTCGATTCAGTATATAATAGCAGTGACTCAGATGGAGATGATACTATTATTTGCAGTTAAGTGTTAACCATTACTTAATCCCAAATCAATCGTTTCACAATGAATCCTTCAGATGGAGAAGTAATCCATACTAACAATTATCTAAAATTATCCCTAAAAGAGGTTTACATTGGTGATACCGCAATTAATCTATCCTTTGGGGAGAAAGACCTTACTGCCGACACGCAAGTTTAATTGCATCGCCTACAAACTGGTGATGGAGATCACGGAATTTATCTGTGAATAAATTCCATCTCTCACTTAGATTTTTAAAATATTTTTGATGATTATAAAAATTTATTTAATTAAAATAAATTTATTAATTTCGAAAGTCATTCGATTTGAAAGAATCAAGTATCTTCCCGTGTACACGATCCCAAAAATTCTGATTTATCAAATCAACTTTTCGTGTTTAAATGCCTAACAAATAAAATTTAATAAATGCACAGTTTTTCCTTTAGTTTTTCAGCTAAGGTAGTGATTAAAGGCATTTATTTATTTTATTTTCTGTTTCACATTTTTTGAAAAATAATAATTTA
>JAULJZ010174806.1:0-23591 GCA_032270985.1 Heliamphora pulchella
TAAGAAGTAACTCCTTATATAAGTTCTTGGGGTATCATGACCGTTGGAGGTAGGTGGGAGCAATAAATGCCAAAAATTCAACCGTTGAGATCTGCCGTATTTTGAATTTCCGTCATCAGGGTCGACACAAATAGCTTTGGTGTCGACATAAAGTGTCTAGGGCAGGGTTCTTCAAGTGGTTGGGTCGACACAAATTTTCTGAGGGGTTGACAAAATTTCTGCATTTTACCTTCCAACGTTCTGGGGTCGACACATTTTGAATCTGGTGTCGACTCGTTTGAAACTTCAACATCCGGAGGAACAACTTTGTGTCGACTTAACTTGCCTTTGGTATCGACGCGAATTTCTACAAGAAGCCTCAGTTCTTTTGTGTCTACACATTTGGTCTATGGGGTCGACACCAACGTTCTGCAGACAGGCTTGGGACTTTTGTGTCGACACATATGTGCTTTAGGGTCGACACCAAAATTCTGCTGTCAGCCTCGGTATTTTTGTGTCGACACATTTGGACCTGGGGTCGACACCAAAAATCCGCAGGAGGTCTCGGTTGTTTTGTGTTGACACAATTTCTATTTGTGTTGACCCTAACTTCCGGATATCCAAAGTGAGGATCACTTTTGTGTCGACACAAATCCTATTTGTGTCGACTCATTTTGAGACTTTTAGAGCCAAGGCTCTTTTGTGTTGACACAAATCTTGTTTGTGTTGACACTTACTCTTTGATACCTGAAGATCAACTTAAAAAATAGTTTGGGTGTCAAACCATTTGATCAATGGGTGTTAACACACTTGATATGCTTCAAGTATACTTTGCCTTAAAAGTGTTTGACTTAATTTTTAATTAAGATAAACACAAAATATTCTAATTAAAAAATGGTTAAGTATTTGAACCTTTTCGAGATAAAAGTCATTTTTTTTGGCTAAGGTGTCAACTTTGATTGTTCAAAATGTGTTAACACTTTTATTTTGAAAATATAAATATTATCCATTTAAAACTATTTAAAGCTAAAAAGAAAGCAAAAAGTTACTTTTTGGCACCCTTCCAAAAGTGGTTAGCCACTAAGGGTATTTTTAGCATTTTGATGTTATTTTGTCTTTTACTACTTAATTGTACTTAAATTCTTGATTTAGGGTATCCATATGTCAAAATTTATATTTTTAAGGCTTTTTGCTGTATTCGGGGCAAAACGGTAATTTTACCCTATTTGTGAGAATTTTTGATTTTTAATTCATTACTTCATGATATTTACTTCATTTAGAATGTTAGGAGACTCTCTCGGTGCTAAAGTTTTGTTACTTGTGTTTTGAACCTTTTTAGGATTTTCGGGCCGAACTTAGGGTTTTCGGTTCGAGTTAGGGTTTTGAACCTCCTTTGTATTGAATGGCCTCGTGAACTATCCATCACTAATACTAGGGTCCAAGCAGGGTTGTTACAACCTTTGTTTTGTCACATGGAATACTATCATCGCATAGAGTAGTAAAAGTATTCTTGTTTAGGAGTAGTTATGGCCACATGCAGTGGTAAAAGAAAACTTGTGCTTGGACATTTGTTTTATCACATGGAATACTATGATCACATCAAGTAGTAAATGTGTTTATGTTCAAGAGTAGTTATGGTCACATGCAGTGGTAAAAGTAAACTTGTCCTTGGACATTTGTTTCATCACATGGAATACTATGGTCACATGAAGTAGTAAAAGTGTTCATGTTCAGGAGTAGTTATGGTCACATGCTGTGGTAAAAGCAAACTTGTGCCTGCACCTTCGTTTTATCACATGGAATATTATGATCATATGGAGTAATAAAAGTGTTCATGTTCAAGAGTAGATATGGTCACATGCAGTGATAAAAGTAAACTTGTGCTTGGACATTTGTTTTATCACATGGAATACTATGATCACGTGAAGTAATAAAAGTGTTCATGTTCAGGAGTAGTGGTCACATACAGTGGTAAAAGTAAACTTGTGTTTGGACCTTTTTTTTTTCACATGGAATAAGATGAGCACATGGAGTAGTAAAACTATTCATATCGAGTAGTAAATATGGTCACATGTAGTAGTAAAAGCAAACTTGTGCTTGGACCTTTGTTTTATCTCATGAAATAGTATGATCACATGGAGTAGTAAAATTGTTCATATCCAGGAGTTGTTATGATCACTTGCAGTGGTAAAAAAAAACTTGTCCTTGGACATTTGTTTTATCACATGGAAACTATGATCACATGGAGTTGTAAAAGTGTTAATGTACGGGAGTAATTATGGTCACATGCAGTGGTAAAAGTAAACTTGTGCTTGAACTTTTGTTTTAGCAAATGGAATACTATGATCACATAGAGTAGTAAAAGTATTCATGTTCAGGGGTAGTTATGGTCACTTGTAATGGTAAATGCAAACTTGTACTTGGACATTTGTTTTATCACATGGAATACTGTGATCACATAGAGTAGTAAAAGTGTTCATGTTCAGGAGTAGGTATGATCACATATAGTGGTAAAAGTATACTTGTTCTTGGATCTTTGTTTCAATGGGTGAATCATATGATCACATTGAATAGTAAAAGTGTTTATGTTGAGTAGTAGGTGTTGTCACATGTAGTGGTAAAAATTATAGTTAGACTTGCTTTTCAAGGTGAATTTCCCTTTTAATGCGTGGAATGATCATCTGTAGTTGAAGTTGTCACATGGTGTGGTAAAAATGGTAACATGTAGTGGAAGAGTTGTCTAGTAATGTGTTTTGCAAAAAAATGTAAAATCACCTTGTTCTATGTGAAAATCACTTTGGCTTTTTGGTTTTTTATTATATTTTTTAATCAATGGCTCAGATCTTGATTTAGATACATCTAATGGTTGAAATTAATTGGGGCATCATGCCCCAAAATCACTATGGGGCATCGTAGAAAAGTTCAACGCAAGCATATTTAGATTTCACTCGTGAGTGGTGACGTAATCAAAAAAAAAAAAATTAGAACACAATTTTTAAAAATAAGAAATAAATAAAAATGTGTTATTTTTGTGAGACTTTGACCCGTTTTCTTTTTTCGACGTTTTTCGACGTGCGTTACGTGTTTTCGTTGCAGTATGTTTATATGCTTTTTGATGCATGATCGGGGCTAGTTATGCATGCGAAATTGGTTTTCGGGGCAGTTGGGCATTGCGGTGCGAATTTCAAAAATTCAAAAAAAAAAAAAATTCCGAGGTCTATAAATATCTAGCGTTAGATATTTTCAAAAGATATTTTTCAAAACTTACAAGCTAAGTTTTCTCATTTTTTTCTTTGCCTTCTCTCTAATTTCTCGGGGGCTCGGGGCTCAGTTTTCAACGATATAGCAGTGGATCCTTACTTTTGCATCGTGGTCTAGGCTTTCATCCAGACAAAATTTAATTTCGACGAAGCTCGATTTTGTACGGGGTTCGAGGCGCCGAGTTTTTAACTTACCGAGGTAGGATCCTAGACTCTCATGTCTTATAAGGGTGCTACGTGTAATTGTGCGTGTTTTTACCATCTTGAACTGTATGAAAATCGGCTTTTGTTCAAAGGTTGGGTTTTAGTTTTTAAAAACCATTTTCCTCGTTTTCGGTGTACATAATCAAGTGTCGGGTGTTCCTTTCGAGGTTTTGGTGTTAGGCTTAGACGTGTGTGTGCCCGAGGGTGCTGGATGGGAGTTTGGAGGCTTCAATTCAGGGTTTGGAGGGTTGAAATCATAGCTCGGAGTCGAATTCCGTCAGGGGTCAATCGGCTGGACTTGGGAGGTCAGTTAATTGGATCTTGGTTTTTGGAGTTCAGTTGACTGGACCTGGGAGGTCAGTCGACTGACTTGCTTCTATTTGGGTTTTTGGCTTTTCCAGTGTATTTTCAGTCAACTGGGGGCTGAGGTCCAGTCGACTGAGGTTCTAGGCTATGTTGTGTTTCGATGGTTAGTTTCTTGGTTTTCAATTGGGTTTCAATGGAATTCGATCGATTGATATATGGGATTAGCCAATTGAAATACTGTTGGATTCTTTTTGGGATTTGGTTGGTTGTGTGGTGGCTTCGGGGGTCGTGTCGTGGCCTCGGGTGTTTATTTAGACGTCATCCTCGGGGGTGACGGTCCTGGTTAGATACGGATGGTTGGGGTCCAATTGTGTGCGTGGTGGTTATGTGCAGGACGTGTGGGTTCGTTATTCGTTTTCAGGTGGGGTTCTGGTGGGAACCATTTTGTGGGAGGTTTAGGTGTTGGCCTCCAGGTTAAATGTTGGTTTTTCGTTTCGTTGGTGGTACCAGTGTGTGGACGGTTCCCAGTATGTGGGCGAGTCGTTCGGGTAAACGGATGATGGGTGTGACACCCTGTCCTCTGGGCACGTTGGGATATACATAAACATAAGTAAAGGGATATTCTAGCCATACATTTTTATTTACATACGTTAGTTATTATATCATAAAAGAGTTCTGAACCATTCAAAGTACATAACTGTTACAATTTCACTTAGAAATTTCAAAAATTACACTGAGCACGATAGAACTGAATATAAGCACAAAAGCAGAGGTCTCGGCTCCTCAGAATGCATCAGCAAAATCCACTTGCTCTTGGAACTCACCCTATTCTTTCGACTCTTCTTCTCCCTCGGGGATGACTTCCTGCCAGGACTCTTCCTCACTTGTGGCACGAATGCTATAAGCCAAGGCCCAGAAGCAAAACACTCTAACCTTCTAACTAATCTCACGGCACAAAATTCACCGCAACACATACCATATAACACCTAGTACAAGTTATAGTCAAGGAGACAGATAAATTTATGATAGGATAGTCGATAAGTCAATAAACATGCGTATATGAATTGCAAGTGCCAAACCCAAAATGCACCCTAAATATAATAGGGATCCCATGTTGGGAATCACTAGAGCAAACTTAATGGGACTTGTTCACCAAAGCCATCATCGCGCCTCATTGCCAATAGTAATCACATTGCCTGGCTTCATGCCACAGCTGTTTTACTCAATGGCAACGGCGTGGGGGCGGGCCAACCAATTATTCAGCCACCCTTATTCGGGCCTACATTTCCCAACTTATGATGCTTGGTGCTTTCGCCGGTGTCAACCCAAAGTCTAAGAGAATTCAAGAGACGTTCACATTATATAAAGTACCAAGATGAGGGGTTTAGGACAACCATAATTGGGCTCTCTCCGAATTACCTCCGCAGTGGAATTTGGTCAGCTGAATTAGGCTCTCTTCGAATTACCCAAAGTCTAAGCTATCGAAATCAGAATGTTAGCGACAAACCCATGATGCCTAATAATATCCATAAACGATTTCAAACACCGTGGACGCACCCAGGGTGTATAAACCAAATCTGTTACACTGGGGACTCACCCAGGGTGTACAAGCTAAAATCATTTCCAACACCAGGGACGCACCCAGGGTGTTTAAACCAAAATATTTTTAAAAATGGCAACGAGGGATGCCCTAGACTTAGAATCAATAAAGACAATCTCAATACAGCTTATCCCAATCAACGATTTGCACAGATGGACTCCAATATGCCAGGATGCAAGTGACAATGTCAATGATATATGATATGGATCTCAAATACAACCATCTAAAGCATGGCATCTGCTATCATGGCAAGATTCATGATATAACGCGCAAAGCATAAAGTACAAGTATGTGAAGCACATGCTAAAATTCTCAAGATATGATGCAAATATGCTAGCATGAGTTCTAAATCATCATACATTCTCTTAAATGCGCTAATCAACTAGTTCAAATAAATCATCATATAAAACACGGGTCTCATAACAAAGGGTACTCAAATATACACTTAACAAATTTTAATGTCAAAAGTTAAGTATTAAATTAGAAGAGCCGACAAGGTTATGGGGTATCTAGAATTAGAATCAAGCTATGATTTTTATACACCATTTAGATAAAAATATTTCTTACAACTCTCATGTTTAACACCAAGGCCAAATCCTAAGGCAAATGGGTGAACATTTTATCCTAAGCAAAAACGGTTCAGCGCTTACTCCAGATTTTACCTAAAATTATGCTTCTGTTGCTCTCGGTTTTGGGGTATCAAATGAAGTCCAAATAAGCCCATTTTTTAGTATATCCTATCTTAACATGTCCCCTATAAGTTCCATGTTTAGAGCTAAGGGTAGTTGTTTGAAACAAAGGGTTTTGGACAGAGTAGTTGTCAGCCGCTAAAACTCAGCAGAGCTTGTTTTGGACAGAGGGTTTGAAACGGTTTTGGGGTATCATCCCGAGGCTTTGAGGTCTCATTTTTGGGAAACAATACTTCAATATGTTAGCTACAATGTTCATGTAGACCACGTTAGGAATAGGTCACTAAAAATAGGTTTTTTGGGCTACATAAAAATATGTGACAGAATGTTCCTCGGGGGATGAAATTCAACAGAGACTTTAAAAGGGGTTTTGACCTGTCAAACCTTAATATTTTGTATTAATTTTTGGTGGGTAGATATATATTCATGTCATTTACAACTTTCATGTTTCGATCAAAGTTCAGATCTCATTTGAAAATTGGGTTTCCATGTCGGTGGTGTTGACTGGTCAGAAAATGGCATACTTTGGTAAAATTGTAATATCTTGAGTTCTGGTTATGAAAATGAGTCGAAACTAACTTTAGATGAAAGATAACACAAAAAGATAAATCTGAACATATATAACATGCTTAGATAAATTTTTTACATTGAGTTATGGCATTTCAAATCTTAGGGCAGAAATATCAAGGTTCTCAAAAATTAAGCCTCTTAGGGTTCAAGTCCTCTACTTATGTCATGTCAAGTTTTTGTTTCATTTCTTTTCATGCTTGTGTTTTAGACATTAATATCAAGGCTCCAACACACTTAGAGGTCATCAAACTCAAAGATAACATCACACAACAATATCTCATATCATCCAAAAACTCAACTGCCCCTAATTCTTAACTACAACGCCGTTTTGGTTTGATTTTGGTTCTTGATTTTTAGAGTGTTTAAAGAGATGTGTTGGGAGGTATTTTGAGGGATATTAGACACAATGTTTAGAGGTTTTACTTACATATTTGAGAGATCAAAAGATGGTGGAGAATGGATTTTGACTTTGATTTAAAACCATGGTCTCCAATGACCCCTTTCTTGATTCCCTCCTCCTCCACCACCTTCTCCTCCTCCTCCTTCTTTTTCTTCTTCTTCTTCTTCTTCTTCTTCTTCTTCTTCTTCTTCTTCTCCTTTCTTCTCTCAAACTCCCATGGATCCTTAAGAACCATTAAAATCTGGTCTTAGTCCCTCTCTCTTCGCTGAAATATTTAAGGGGAAGAAGGTGTTTGGGCTTAGTTTATATAGGAAAGGGCTAGGAAACATGTAGGAGACAAACATTATTTCATTTTTGTCCTTTTTGATGTTATTTTTTCTTTTGCTACTTAATTGTACTTAAATTCTTGATTTAGGGTATCCATGTGTCAAAATTTGAGTTTTTATGACTTTTTGCTGTAATAGGGGAAAAATGGTTATTTTACCTTATTTATGAAAATTTTTTATTTTTAACTCATTATTTCATGATGTTGACTTTATTTAGAATGTTGGGAGACCCTCATGGTGTTAAGGTTTTGGTACCTGAATTTTGGATCTTTTTGGAATTTTCGGGCCGAACTTAGGGTTTTCGATTCGAGTTAGAGTTTTGAATCTCGTCCGTGCTCTATAGCCTTGTGGACTATCTGTCACTAATATTTAGGGTTTGGCCAGGGTCTTTTTACGGATCATTATCAACCGGGTTGTTACAACTAGGGTCTGTACCAGGTCATTACAACAGGGGTGTGGCATGTGTTGTCTAGTCGGGTTATGTGGCGTCGTTATGTGGAATTGTTGTGGTTATACATGCTTCTATGCTTGTAGAATTCTGATATTCATGCATATGGTAAGATGGATATGTGATCTTATGTGATCCTGAAGTAGTTAGGGCTTTGGTTTTCTAAAAGCATAAGTGTTCAGTGTTATCCCGTTGATTCGGTGTTATCCCTCAGTTTACAGGGTTATCCTGTTGATTCAGTGTTATCCCGTAGTATTCAGTTTTATCCCCTGGTATACGGTTTTATCCCATGGTGTACGATTTTATCCCGTGGTATATGATTTTATCCCAAGGTATGCAATTTTATCCCGTGGTATGCGGTTTTATCCTGTGGTATATGCATATGTAAGGATGTCTGTTGTGTGTTGATCTATACCTATGTGGTAGAATGGTTATTGTGGCTTGTGAGAGCCGATTGTATGTATCTGTGTTGCATTAGTCGGGGGCTACGGTCCCTCGGTGAAAGTCCGAGAAGATACATGGATTGCATGGAATGCATTATGGGATAGATAAAACTAATTTTGAATTGTTTTTAAGACTCGCGTGAATCGCGATATGAAAATCATTTTCGAGGCTCCTGTGAGTCCAACATGGTTATTATCCTCGCTTTCCCTTACTTGTGAAAATCGTTTTGAAGGCTTAGAAGAGAGTCTAAAACTGCACCTCGTTTTTCTTGCATGTTTAGCTTATATTGCAAGTGTTATCTAGTTTCTGTTGAGCTTTGGATCACGGTGTGGAATTTAAAATATTTTTTAGGTACCGGTCACGCAGGTTGATCCGGGGTTGCTGGAGAGATGGAAGATCTGTAGTCTTCCTTTTTGGTTCTTTCTGTATCATGTATGTTTACGTGTTTTCTCGGTGTTGGAACCATATAATGTAAGCCTTTTGGCGGTTATATACAATGCATGTATGTTTTATATTGAGAGTGTATTCTCGGGTTGGGTGTTATATTTGGTTGCTTGTCAGCGTTTCACGTGGCCCAGAGTTTGGGGCGTGATAACTTGGTATCAGAGCTCTGGGTTCGAATACCTAAGAGCCGTGGGAAGAGGGTGTATCAGCGTGTGAGGTTGATTGCGTGTGCTTGATTGCATGTGTTTAGATGCTTTGATAACTTGAATGTATTAACATGTTAAGCATGAGAATGATGTGTATATCTCAGCATGGATGTTGAACTGTGGGATTGATTAGTCCTGCCTTTGGGCGTTTGGATTAACAAACTTGGGAGCCAAGTTAGAAACACGTTTAGCTGACGTGATTTCTAGCAGGGAATCTGAGTAGGTTATCCCAATTGACGCGTCATTCTTATTGATTCTCCTCGGTATGTGGGGTTTGTTTAGCATGAACCTTTGTGGCTATGTGTTAGCATGCTTATGTGGTTCGTGTTATATGTTGCATCTTATGTGCTGTTTTCTTTCATATAGACGTGATGTCTACGAGGAGAGGGCGAGGTTGTGGTCGAGGCCGTAGCCATGGTGTTGGCCAAGGGGATGTTCTTATCCCTAATGCTGGAGATGCAAATGCTTCTCAGGGATCGATGGACGAGACTAGGTTGTTGCGTGTGCTTGTTAGTTTTGTCCAGCAGCTGGTTGAGACAGCTAGGGGTGAGACTGTTAGAGAGAGAGAGAGGGAGTGCTTGAGGCAAGGGCTACCGTAGCGATGCGGGAGTTTAGGCGCATGGATCCACCTACCTTTGCTGGATATCTTGATCCAATTGTGGCGATTGAGTGGTTAGAGCTGGTGATGCGAATTCTTGATACATTGCAGATTGTGGAGGATGAGTTGCGGGTCTCTTTTTCTACTTTTCAGCTGAGAGGTAATGCTCACCAGTGGTGGTGATATGCCAGGAACACCGTGGGGGTCACAAAGGCACCCTTTATGGGGGTTTTTTTAGAGAAATACTTCCCGGCTTCGAAGATGGATTTGTATAAGGAGGAGTTCTATACTCTCACCCAGGGGGCCATGGATGTTATGCAGTATGAGGCCAGGTTTACGAGCTTGTCCCGATTTGCACCGGAGTTGGTGAGCACAAATGAGCTGCGTTCGATGAGGTTTGAGCGGGGATTGAGGCTGGCGATTAGAGAGCGTGTGGCTGCAATGGGACTTTGTGTGTGTGAGAGCTAGTGGAGGCAGCAGCGAGGGTTGAGAATACTATGACTGAGATTCGAGTGTCGAGGGAGGCCAGGACACTGCAGGGTAGGATTGAGGCACAGACAAGTGGGCGTTCCAGCAAGAGGCAGAGGTCCTCTGGTCCTAGCTTTCACCCATCTAAACCACAACAGTTTTCAATACCAGCTCCATCGGTGGCCTCGTCAGAGAGGCTAGAGAGCAGAGAGAGGTTAGATGCTATCGATGTGGACAACCGGGGCATTGCGTACTAGATTGCCCACAGCTGAGATAGTATCAGAATCCACAGTTAAGATTGTCTCAGAGTTTCGTATCGGATCAGGCACAGGAGAGGGAATTGCCAATTTTCTATAGATGTGGTCAGACTGGACATATTCGCAGGACCTGTCCTTAGAGAGAGAGTGCGCCGAGCAGGGAAGGCACACCAGTGGGTTCTTTTGTGTAGGTCCGACAGTAGCATCCTGCAGTACAAACTTCACAAATTGCAAGTGCGGGTGCTTCAGTTCAGTCGGTGTGGCAACCGATAGTGCCGGGTTATGGTGGACGGACCGGGCTGACGCATAGCAGAATGTATGCTCTTATAGGTCCCAATTCTTTTCGGGCACTGGCTGTGCCTGATGGTGCTGCTATGCTTCTAGCGAGCAGAGGTACTTTCTGAGTATGCAGGTTATGGACCAGTTTCTTCCTTGCATCTGTTTGGGAGTTGGCAATGGACTCCATGAGTGGTGTGCTGTGTTGAGGCAGTGGTTGGTGAGGATGTGAGGTTGGGGGAGTTGTAGATCCCATGTCCTTGAGATAGTTGGCTGTTGTTTAGGATGCCTAACTTTGTTTGACTATATCCTAGGAATGGTTTAGCTGACCATCTCGTATGCATGTGTCGATTGTGATTGGCGGTTTGTTTTCTTTTGACCTTATGTTAAATTTCGGGGATAAAATTCCTTTAAGGGGATAGAGTTGTAAGACCCTGACTCGTTTTCTTTTTCTGGCATTTTTCGACGTGCGTTTAGTGTTTTCGTTGCAGCATGTTTATATGCTTTTTGATGCATGATCGGGGCTAGTTATGCATGCGGGGTTGGTTCCCGGGACCGTTGGGCGTAGCAGTGAAAATTTTGAAAATTAAAAAAAAAAAATAATTTCGTGGCCTATAAATATTTGGTGTTAGATATTTTCAAAAGATATTTTTCAAAACTTACAAGCTAAGTTTTCCGTTTTTTCTCTCTAACTTCTCAGGGGCCTGGGGCTAGGTTTTTAACGATCCGATAGTGGATCCTTGCTTTTGACATCGTGGTCTACGCATCAATCTGGACAGAATTTCTTTTTGGCGAAGCTCGATTTTGCACGTGGTTGAGGCGTCGAGTTTTTAACTTATCGAGGTAAGATATTAGACTCTCATTTCTTATAAGGGTGCTACGTGTAATCGTGCATATTTTTGCCGTCTTGAACTGTATGAAAATCGAATTTTGTTTAAAAGGTCGGGTTTTAGTTTTTAACGTCAGATGTCGTTCGTCGAAAACCCTTTAGCACTTAAGTCTTGTTGATAATCCTATCAGAATTTCAATCCTAGGAAATACCTTTGCCTTTAATTTTTTATGCCTCAATGATGGCCGATATTTGCATTTGATTCTTCTCTAATTCAATGCCGTCATCTTTGAACTAACTCTTCATTCGTAGAACTCGGTATCAACTAATTACCCGTTTTGAACATTCGATTCTGGAACTACAATCTGTTGCAGTGATTTTGTGAATTCTTTTAATCCTTACCAGGGAAGTAAACTTGGATGCTTGAATTGAAGTACGTTAGGTCGACGTAGCTTCAGGGCAATTATCTAGTTCAACTACCCATTTCTTAACATCTCCTTTATCACAATCTAATTATATTAGATTAGTTTCGAAGATATTTGTTTAAGTATTGTTCGCTGTCCTCTTCTTGCTTCACCTACATTTGAACCCCAAAAAACCACCCAATTTGTGTCAACAGTGACTGCCTTAACTGTGACCAATTAACCTCGTCCGACCTATGTGTTGAACCATTTGGGAATCTTCCATTGAATCTCGGTAAAAGATTTGTTTACCTTCCCTAAGCCATTTTAATCTCCAGCCATGTATCGTGCAATCTAGTACAACATTCGAAATCCTTGGCTAAACCCTTGACCTTTCACCATCCCAGGTCACCTCCCCTAAGACCATGATCGATGAGAAATTTATTAGAGTTTAGCGCTTCAAGGGAAACTCAAACTGTGCACATCCTCAGAAGAACCAGGCGCATCATCAAGTCGCAAAGCAGATCTCTACTTGGAGTTAAAGCACAGAATGTCAGTCATCGTCCGCGCTTAACGTGTTTTGAAGATCAGTAACCCCGACTGCAAGAGCTGATAAGTAGGAGCTCATACAACATCTCTAACGGAGATTTACACTAAGGTTCCTATTGCCATCATTGATAAGGCTCGCATGAGAACCACACGAGTGTGGTACGTGAAAGTATAATGGAAACGCTACGGACGTTGGAAGTAACGTGGAATTACGCGGTCAAAATTTGATGGTTTTATCCATACCTATTTTGGTTGGACCCTTATGTGTCATGTGCCTCGCTCTTTGTAATCACTCTTTGTACTTGAACTCGAATGATAAGAAATACAAATGACTAAGTCTTAAATTAACTCCACGGGATCCTAAAACCTAAAAACAATTAAGACCTAAAAAAAAAGAAGATTCACCAGCCATAACACCTTCCCTCTTTATTCAAATGGATGGTAGACGACCTAACCATCAACGACCAATAGATGAACCTGTAGATGAAGAAGCGCTAGGGTTAGCCCAGGTTTTGCGTGAACTTGCCACCAACATTAACCGTCCCCACATCCGAGATAGGGCGTGGTTCTTATCAGATTTTAGAAAATAACGAGCCCTTATATTCATGGGAGGAGCTGAACCGAGAGTAGCCGAAGAATGGCTGAGAGCTGTCAAGAAATTATTTAACTCCATGGGAGTGGAAATCGATGCCAATCGAGTAGCTCTAGCAGCACACCTACTGGAAGGAGAAGCCAACTACAGGTGGTCTATGATTGACAACACCCAAAATGTAGCAGCTCTGACCTAGAATCAATTTGAAGAATTATTTTTAGAAAATTAGTTCCCAGCTCCCTTCTGACAGGGGTAAGTCAAAGAATTTCTGGAGCTAAAACAAGAATCTATGTCAGTAACCCAGTACGTTAACCGCTTCGAAGAGTTGAGTCGATTCGCCATTACCATCATACCGGACAAAGAATCAAGGGAACGCCAGATCGAGTGGGGCCTAGAACTGTCCTTCCGAACTAGAGTCATCTGCTTATAGCTTCCGACTTACACTCAAGTAGTACATGCAGCTCTGTTGGTAAAAACAGATTTAATCGATTCTAAAAGAATTTGGAGTCCGAAAAAGGGGAGCACTAGTCAAGGAGGACCACTAAGGAACAATAGGGAAATTGTTCCCAAAAAGTTGTACCACTTGGCCGACAGACTAAGGCAAGCAAGGGGTTAACCTACGAAGGTAAGGCTCTGCTATGAATGTGGTCAGCCTGGGCACAAAAAGCCTCAATGTCCACAGCTAGAACAGGGGAACTGGCAAAATCAACCACAACAATAGAAGCAACCACAACCTCAGTCGGAACAGCACCAACAACATATCCAAGCTGCCAGGCCTTTTGATGACGATCAGAGGTACCCTCGTATTCGCAACACGAGGATGTATTCAATTTATATTTATTGTATCATTAGGAGAAAGTGGATGCTTATAGGATAAGGCTTTAGGCTAATACGTTGCTAGTCAACAACCCCACGACATAGGTATGCAACGTTACATTTGAAAGTTGTTGTAGCAGTCGGTTTAAAGTTCTAGCAAGACAGAGCAACCATTACTCAAGGTACTAAGCGTATATGCCCGACCCAATCCACACCCTCAATAAAGAACGACTCAAATAAATAAGGGCCCAAGTTCGAAGAGAAATGATGCTAGTGAATCATCCCTAACCATTCACAAGATGAAGTACGAGACGAAATTTCGAGGACAAAATTTATTTAAGGGGGGTAGATTGTAACACCCCGATCCGTACCCTAGTAGTAATCACCCAGAGTGTAACAATTTATGTTAGAAATTCAACCTAAGCACTAGCTTTAGCAACGGTTAGTTGATAAGATCATAGGTTGCTAGAACGATTAAAACCCTAACTCAACCCGAAACCCTAATTCGACCCGATAATTCTAGAAATACCAAATACTCGGAGAAGACTCTTGACATCCTAAATTAAGTAAATAATATAAAATATTATATTAAAAATAAAAATTTTTCATAATTAGGGTAAAATGACCATTTTACTCCTAGAACAGCAAAAAGTTTTAAAAATTCAAAATTTGACAGATGGACACCTTAAATAAGATATTTAGATGTAATTAAGTAATAAAAGATAAAATTACATCAAAAAATAACAAAAATGCCCCTAGTGGTTGGCCACATTGGAGTTTGTGCCCAAAAAGTGACTTTTTACAAATTTTAAGCTCAAAAATGAGAAAAAATTGTATAAATTAAGCATTATTATGATTTTAGACTTTTTATACAAGTAATATACATACTAATATAATATAATAGACCAACAAAGGCAAACAAATCATTATTAAAGTTCTTACACACTTAAATAAGTCAAAAAATCACATCTAGTCAAAAAGCTTAAAGTAGCTTAATTACCTACATTTAAATAATTAATTGTTGTCAATATTTTTATAAACTACAATAATAATAATAATAACACTAAAATAATTCATTTTAGATAAAAAAAAAGATATATCAAATCAATTTTAAAAATATTTTCTTGAATAATGTAGTGCCAAAACACCACAAAATAAGCAATTAAAGCAAAATAAAGTATTTTGAACCACCCAAACACACCCTAGCCGAATTACCACTCACATTTTCTGCAAAATTTCAGATTTTAATTTTGTAAAAATGGTAACATGTAGTGGAAGAGTTGTCTAGTAATTTGTTTTGCGGAAAAATGTAAAATCACGTTGTTCTATGTGAAAACCACTTTGACTTTTTGATTTTTTATTATATTTTTTAATCAACGGCTCATATCTTGTTTTAGATACATCTAATGGTTGAAATTAATTGGGGCATCATGCCCCAAAATTACTATGGGGCATCATAGAAAAGTTCAACGCCGGCAGATTTAGATTTCTCTCGTGAGTGGTGACGTAATAAAAAAAATTTAGAACATAATTTTTAAAAATAAGAAATAAATAAAAATATGTTATTTTTGTGAGATCTTGACCCGTTTTTTTTTTGACGTTTTCCGATGCGGTTTAGTGTTTTCGTTGCAGTATGTTTATATACTTTTTGATGCATGATCGGGGCTAGTTATGCATGCAGAATTGATTTTCGGGGCCGTTGAGCGTAATAGTGCGAATTTAAAAAATTCAAAAAAAAAAAAAATTTTCGTGTCCTATAAATATCTAGCGTTAGATATTTTGAAAAGATATTTTTCAAAACATACAAGCTAAGTTTTCTTATTTTTTTCTCTACCATCTCTCCAACTTCTCGGGGGCCCGGGGCTCAGTTTTCAACGATCCAGCAGTGGATCTTTGCTTTTGGCATCGTGGTCTAGGCTTTCATCCGGACAAAATTTTATTTCGACGAAGCTCGATTTTGTACGGGGTTCGAGGCGCCGAGTTTTTAACTTACCGAGTTTTATCCATACCTATTTTGGTTGGGCCCTTATGTGTTATGTGCCTCGCTCTTTATAATTACTCTTTGTACTCGAACTCGAATGATAAGAAATACAAATGACTAAGTCTTAAATTAACTCCACGGGATCCTAAAACCTAAAAACAATTAAGGCCGAAAAACAAAAAGAAGACTCACCAGCCACAACACCTTCTCTCTTTATTCAGATGGAAGGTAGACGACCTAACCATCAACGACCAGCAGATAAACCTGTAGATGAAGAAGTGCTAGGGTTAGCCTAGGTTTTGCGTGAACTTGCCACCAACATTAACCGTCCCCACATCCGAGATAGTGCGTGGTTCTTATCAGAACTTAGAAAACAACGAGCCCTTATATTCTAGGGAGGAGCTGAACCGAGAGTAGCTGAAGAATGGATGAGAACTGTCAAGAAATTATTTAACTCCATGGGAGTGCAAACCAATGCCAATCGAGTAGCTCTAGCAGCACACCTACTGGAAGGAGAAGTCGACTACAGGTAGTTTATGATTGACAACACCCAAAATGTAGCAGCTCTGACCTAGAATCAATTTAAAGAATTATTTTTAGAAAATTAGTTCCCAGCTCCATTCTGATAGGGACAAGTCAAAGAATTTCTGGAGCTAAAACAAGGATCTATGTCAGTAACCCAGTACGTTAACCGCTTCGAAGAGTTGAGCCAATTTGCCGTAACCACCATACCGGACAAAGAATCAAGGGCCCACAAGATCGATTGGGGCCTAGAACCCTCTATCCAAACTAGAGTCATCTGCTTACAGCTTCTGACTTACACTCAAGTAGTACAAGCAGCTCTATTGGTAAAAATAGATTTAGTCGATTCTAAAAGAATTTGGAGTTAGAAAAAGGAGAGCACTAGTTAAGGAGGACCACTAAGGAACAACAGGGAAATTATTCCCAAAAAGTTGTACCACTTGGCCGACAGACTATAGCAAGCAAGGGGTTAACCTACGAAGGTAAGGCTCTGCTATGAATGTGGTCAGCCTGGGTACAAAAAGTCTTAATGTCCACAGGTAGGACAGGGGAACTGGCAAAATCAACCACAGCAATAGAAGCAACCGCAACCTCAGCTGGAACAACACCAACAACATATCCAAGCTGCCATGCCTTTTGATGACGATCGGTGGTACCCTCGTATTCGCAACTCGAGGATGTATGCAGTTTAGATTTATTATATCATTACGAGAAAGTTGATGCTTGTAGGATAAGATTTTAGGCTAACACGTCGCTAGTCAACAACCCCACGACATAGGTATGCAACGTTACATATGAATGTTGTTGTAGCAGTTGGTTTAAAGTTCTAGTAAGACAAAGCAACCATTACTCAACATACTAAGCGTATAAGCCCGACCCTATCCACACCCTTAATAAAGAATGACTCAAATAAATAAGGGCCCAAGTTTGAAGAGAAATGATGCTAGTGAATCATCCCCAACCATTCACAAGATGAAGTACGAGACGAAGTTTCGAGGATGAAATTTATTTAAGGGGGTAGATTGTAACACCCCGGTCCGTACCCTAGTAGTAACCACCCAGATTGTAACAACCTATGTTAGCAATTCAACCCAAGCACTAGCTTTAGCAATGGTTAATTGATAAGATCATAGGTCGTTAGAACGATGAAAACTCTAACTCAACCCGAAACCCTAATTCGACCCGAAAATTTCAGAAATACCAGATAGTCGGAGAAGACTCTTAACAATCTAAATAAAGTAAATAACATGAAATATTAGATTAAAAAAAAAAAATTCTCATAATTAGGGTAAAATGACAATTTTATCCCTAAAACAGTGAAAAGTTTTTAAAATTCAAAATTTGACACATGGATACCCTAAATCAGATATTTAAATATAATTAAATAATAAAAGACAAAATAATATCAAAAAATAACAAAAATGCCCCCAGTGGTTGGCCACATTGGAGTTTGTGCCCAAAAAGTGACTTTTTACAAATTTTAAGCACAAAAATGAGAAAAAATTGTATAAATTAAGTATTATTATGATCTAAAACTTTTTATATAAGTAATATGCATACTAATATAATATAATTGACCAAAAAAAGTATACAAATCATTATTAAAGTTCTTACACACTTAAATAAGTCAAAAAATCACATCTAGTCAAAAAGCTTAAAGTAACTTAATTACCTACATTTAAATAATTAATTATTTTCAATATTTTTATAAACTATAATAATAATAATAACACTAAAATAATTCATTTTAGATAAAAAAGATACATTAAATCAATTTTAAAAATATTTTCTTGAATAATGTAGTGCTAAAACACACCACAAAATAAGCAATTAAAACAAAATAAAGCATTTTGAACCACCCAAACACACCCCAGCCAAATTCCCGCTCACTTTTTCTGCAAAATTTCTGATTTCAATTTTCTAAAATTGGTAATATGTAGTGGAAGAGTTGTCTAGTAATTTCTTTTGCGAAAAAATGTAAAATCACCTTGTTCTCTGTGAAAATCACTTTGACTTTTTGGTTTTTTATTATATTTTTTAATCAATGGCTCAGATCTTGTTTTAGATACATCTAATGGTTGAAATTAATTGGGGCATCATGCCCCAAAATCATTATGGGGCATCATAGAAAAGTTCAACGCAGGAATATTTAGATTTCTCTCGTGAGTGGTGATGTAATCCAAAAAAAATTAGAACATAATTTTTAAAAATAAGAAATTAATAAAAATATGTTATTTTTGTGAGACCTTGACCCGTTTTTTTTTTCGACGTTTTTCGACGCGCGTTTAGTGTTTTCATTGCAGCATGTTTATATGCTTTTTGATGTATTATCGGGGCTAGTTATGCATGCGAAATTGGTTTTCGGGGCCGTTGGGCGTTGCGGTGCGAATTTCAAAAATTCAAAAAAAAAAAAAATTTCTTGGCCTATAAATATCTAACGTTAGATATTTTCAAAAGATATTTTCCAAAACGTACATGTTAAGTTTTTTCATTTTTTTCTCTGCCTTCTCTCTATCTTCTCGGGGGCCCGGGGCTTAATTTTCAACGATCCAACAGCGGATTCTTGCTTTTGGCATCGTGGTCTAGGCTTTCATTCGGACAAAATTTTATTTCTGCGAAGCTCGATTTTGTACGTGGTTCGAGGCGTCGAGTTTTTAACTCACCGAGGTAGGATTCTAGACTCTCATGTCTTATAAGGGTGCTATATGTATTCGTGCGTGTTTTTACTATCTTGAACTGTATGAAAATCGGCTTTTGTTCAAAGTTGGGTTTTAGTTTTTAAAAACCATTTTTTCTCGTTTTTGGTGGACATAATCGAGTGTCGGGTGTTCTTTTCGAGGTTTTGGTGTTAGGCTTGGACGTGTGTGTGTCCGAGGGAGCTGAATGAGAGTTTGGATGCTTCAATTCGAGGTTTGGAGGGTTGAAACTGTAGCTTGGAGTCGAGTTCCATCGGGGGTCAATCGGCTGGACTTGGGAGGTCAATCGACTGGATCTTGATTTTTGGGGTTTAGTTGACTAGACCTGGGAGGTCAGTCGACTGATTTGCTTCTATTTGGATTTTTGGCTTTTCCAGTGTGTTTTCAGTCTATTGGGGGCTGAGGTCCAGTCGATTGAGGTTTTAGGCTGTGTTGTGGTTCGGTGGTTAGTTTCTTAGTTTTCAATTAGGTTTCAATGGTATTCGGTCGATTGATACATGGGATTAGTCAACTGAAATACTGTTGGATTCTTTTTTGGGATTCGGTTGGTTGTGTGGTGGCTTCGGGGTCGTGTCGTGGCCTCGGGTGTTTATTTAGATGTCGTCCTCGGGGATGACGGGCATGGTTAGATACGGATGGTTGGGGCACAGTTATGTGCGTGGTGGTTATGTGCGGGACGTTGGGGTCCGTTATTCGTTTTAAGTTGGGGTTCTGGTGAGAACCGTTTTGTGGGAGGTTTAGGTGTTGGCCTCCGGGTTAAATGTTGGTTTTTCGTTTCGTTGGTGGTCCCGGTGTGTGGACGGGTCCCAATGTGTGGGCGAGTCGTTTGGGTAAACGGATGACAAGTGTGACGCCCTGTCCTCTGGGCACGTTGGGATATACATAAACATAAATAAAGGGATATTCTAGCCATTCATTTTTATTTACATACGTTAGTTATTACATCATAAAGAAGTTCTGAACCATTTCAAAGTACATAACTATTACAATTTCACCAAGAAATTTAAAAAATTACACTGAGCACGATAGAACTGAATATAAGCACAAAAGTAGAGGTCTCGACTCCTCAGAATGCATCAGTGAAATCCACTTGCTCTTGGAACTCACCCTGTTCTTCCAACTCTTCTTCTCCCTCGGGGATGACTTTCTCCAAGGACTCCTCCTCACCTGTAGCACGACTGCCACGAGACAAGTCCCAGAAGCAAAAGAATCCACTGGTGAAGCAGTCTTGTGTTGCTGACCCTACCATGGAAGCTGAATATGTTGCAGCGTTGGATGCAGCTAAGAAAGAAGTTTGGCTCAGGAACTTCCTTATGGACTTGGATGTGGTACCCTCGGTACAATCGCCTATTGTACTCTATTGTGATAACAATGGAGCGATTGCGAATTCGAAGGAACCAAGAGTCCACAAAAAGGGGAAGCATATTGAGAGAAAGTATCATCTCATCCGGGAGATCGTGCAACGTGGAGACGTGGTAGTTTTCAAGATAGTATCTGCGGATAACCTAGCGGATCCTTTTACTACGGCGTTGTCTCAGAAAGTCTTTGATAACGATGTAGAAGGGTTAGGTGTCAGGTGTGTTCCTGCATGGCTTTGAGTATAAATGAGAGATTGTTGGGAATGTATTTTGAAAAGTCATGCTTTTTATGTATTTTATTCTGGATCCCTGGTATATTAATAAGAAACATTTGAGATGGTTTTGCATTTATGATTTTATATTTATATTTGTGATGTATGAATGCATAGTCCGTATATTCTATTCAGTATTTAACTCGGTGCGTGCTGCATGGAAGATCAGGTCAAAAGTTCTGACATAATATATAGGTAGACTCACAATCGCAATGGACTCGAACATTCCATTGGTACGATTGTAATACATCGTTATAGTAACTGGTCTTGGCTAGGTCGAACAGATCGAATTCAGGTTTTGAGAATTCGATATTCGAGCTCGATGTGTTAGTACACTTGGAGATGTGTTAGTACACTTGGAGTATATTATGCGGGATCAACGGTATGATCAATTCTATACTGACTATATGAATTGATCCACATCTCGTCTTATCATGTATTGCACGAACTCTTAATCCCGAATTGATTGATTAATTGTGTTCAGATGATGTACAGTACTTTGAGTCGTCAATGGTTGAGATTTTCTCCACGAAATCAATAATACCGTTGAGTTGGGTACTGGCATTGTTTGTCCGATGATTGATACTTGTGGAGATTTGGTTCGGGATGTTAGAAAGTTTCAGTAATTTTTGAGACACTTTCGGGTCCAGGAGACGCGTCAAACAGTCAGTGGAAGTTGGCCGTGCAAAGCTGGTACACAGCAGAATTTTCAGCAGGGTGAAGGGGCAATTTGGGCTTTTTTTTCAGACTTTTTTCGGCGATTCAGCGGTGGTACGGGGCTGTGACGGTGGTCCGGGGCTGAGGAGGAAGGTCGAGTCTTTGACGGCTCGTTTGGGGTTTCAAAACCATAACCGATTAATCTTTAATCCGAGACCGTCGGATTAAAAGATTAAATGAAGGATTCAGATCATAACGATTTTTATTTATTTAATTGTCGTTATTTTAATTATTTATTTATTTGTTTTATTTAATTGCGTGGATGGATTTTATTTTATTTGTTTTTCCTTTTATACATGATTTTAATTATCGAAAGTATATTAGGAAAAACGGTTTTATAAAATAAATAATCATAACAATTTTTAAAATGGGAAAATAAATAGATAATTATTTATTTAATTTTTGTGTTAAAAATTAATTAAGATTTTTTTAATTAAAACCCGGTAATTAATTTCTTTCGCAAAATTAAATAAGGAAAGTTTTTGATTATTTTATTAAGGTTAAACAAGGAATATTTTAATTGATTAAAACTAAATTTTTTTTAATCGGAAATTAAAATATGTTTAATCGTTTAAAATGAATAAAAAGTAAAAACTCTCAATTTTTAAAATATTATGTGGGAGAAGGGTTTAGTCATATATAAATCCTACGGTCTCCATTATATGTTCGTAGGAGATGTGGTTATACCTCGCGCACCGACTTCGACTTTCAGTTTTAGGAGGGCTAAAATCATGGTATCTCCGGTACGAATCTTCAGAAGAAGTAAATTTGAAAATAGTGCAAAGTAGGGTTTGCTCACTCCGAGTCCAGGGCTTTGACACAGTATTTTCAAATTAAGGGTAATGGTTATACACTTAACCCATGAATAAAAATATCATCTCTAAGGAGTCACTGTTTTTATTTGTGGGTACCAAAATTAATTGGCTATTTAATTTACATTGAATGTCCTATATCAAGGAATGAAAAACCTAGTAGTTCTTTGTTCGTTAATTGTTAGACGTCCACACTACGTTAATTGTTAGACGTTCACACTACGTGGCCTATCAATTGATGTGACTTTGGACCGGTGGTTTTTTATTATGATATTTGGTTCCGGCAGTAAATTAATAGACTGGCATGTCTGTCTGGACGGGTGTTGATTAGTAGACGTCCACACTACGTGGCTTGCTTAATCACGAAGGAATTGGGTTGCTAATAATTCTTTTTAAATTAAAAGGTTGAGGGACCCTAATTTGATAAAAGAATTAAAAAAAATTTTCTTTTGTTTCTCAGGATTTAATAATGAGATCATTCAATCCACTTGTAGTAATTTTCAAGGAACATAAACTAACTGGACTAAACTTTATCACATGGAAATGGAACCTCGATATTGTTTTGACTTCTGAAGACTATAGGTTTGTGTTGCATGACCCATACCCTCCCATTCCTCATAGTGGATCCACCGAACAGGAGATCCTGAGTTATGAGAAGTGGGTGAAGGCTGATCGGATGGCTAGCTGTTATATCCTGGCATCTATGTCGGATGTTCTGCAAAGCCAGCATCAGTCTATGGCATCTGCAGCCGAGATCAAGTTGAACCTTACAGAAATATTTGGTGATCAGGGTCGGCCAGCAAGGCAGGTGACCATGAGGGCTCTCATGAACACAACCATAACTGATGGCACACCTGTTAGGGACCACATTTTGAAGATGATCGGTCTTCTTAACGAGCTAGAGGTCCTTGGACCAGAAATTGATGTGGAATCCCAAATCGATATCGTGCTCCAATCACTGCCTGATTCGTTTCAATAATTCTGCCTAAACTATACTATGAACAAACTTGATTTTTCTCTGGTAGAATTGTTGAAAGAACTACACGCAGCGGAAGGTGTTATCAACATGCCAACCCATGCATTTGTTACTGAAAAAGCTTCCTCTTCTAGGCCAAGAGGTGGTTAGAAGAAGAAGAAATGGCAGCAACAGGAAAATGCAAAGAAGGTTGGCAAGGTTAAGCCATCACTTGCCAAGGCGAAGGTAAAGGCGCCAAAGGGCACGTGCTATTTTTGTCAGAAACCAAGACACTGGAAGAGGGACTGTCCTGATCGCAAGAATAAGCTAGCTGCAGGTATTGCTTTTTCTCTAGTAGTTGAATCATGTTTAGGGGTTGTATCTATGGAAACCTGGTGTGTAGATACGGGAGCCACTAATCATGCCTGCAATTCTTTGTAAGGGTTCCAGGTATCCAGCCAGCTTAGAGAGGGCGAGGTCTACCTTCAGATGGGGTATAACTCCCAGGTGTTTGCTGTTGCAGTGGGAGAAGTAGTTCATTATTTCAGTAATAATAAGTGTTTAATTTTGAAGAACATTTTATATGTACCTCAAATCAGGCGGAACTTAGTTTCGA
>JAULJZ010174816.1:0-48276 GCA_032270985.1 Heliamphora pulchella
TTCTCACATCTATCTTGATCAGCTACTTATTCCCCTCATCCCATTAATAAAGAACTATCCGTTGATATCTTAACCTAAAAGCTTATATTTAGATCAAGGCAGCAATTTGACTAATACTAAAAAAATAAGGGCTCACTTGTAGCTACTCAAAAAAAGATATGCTCGAATGCTTTTGAGCCTGGCATTTCTATACCGAGTTGTATACGTGTGAAAAGGATGAACAACCCAATAGCTGGCTGATAGCGAGGAGGAAACGAAAATATGGCAAATGGGCTTCACTAAAAAGATATGAATGGACTGGGCAGTTCATTGTGAGGAAGGAGATCGGGGTTCTTTCTTCGATGAAGAGATGACCCGAGTGCGTTTAGGTAACAAAGAAGGAGAGGCTGCACTAATAATGGATGTTGACGAGCCTACAAATTATACTAAGCTCGTTATGGATATTGCTGAAATGCAAAAGAGTCATTCCCTTAAGTCTTTTCATATGCATGATGTAGAATGTGAGTTGGAGTCTGAGTCGAGTGAGTCTGTTTTGATCGAGTCTGTAACGGTTCCTATTATGGAAAGTCCACCTAGAATGCATCTATTGGCATCTCGAGTCCTTTTGATTTCAAGTTTAAAATTATAACCCCTGTTGAAATAAATGAAATGAATTTGAATTTTGCTTACTTCCTTGTACCTCAAATATCTTGTTTAGATTCTGAGAATTTTAAAGAATTCGAGGAGGATATCCCTCAAGAATTAAAATTTTTAGTTGAAAATGAAAAACATTGCGAGCTAAACCTGTAATGAAAGAAACTGTTTTAATAAATCTTAATAATGAAAATGATTCGCAGATAGTCCATGTTGGTTCTACGCTCTCTTCGATAGAACGTGAGCAGTTAACCTTTTTATTAAAAGAATTTAAAGATATTTTTACATGGTCCTACGAAAATACGCCCGGAATCAATCTTGACATCGTACAAACATCAAATTCCTCTCTATCCCGATGTTAAACCTGTCAAACAGAAGCTCAGAAGAATTAGGTCGGACTAGGCCCTCGAGATTAAGGAGGAAGTCACTAAGCAGATATACGCTGGATTTCTCATGATCACGTGGGTTGCTAACATCGTCCCGGCCCCAAAGAAAGATGAAAGAATCCGAGTGTGTGTCGACTTCAAAGATCTTAATAGGGCTAGTCCTAAGGATGACTTCCCTTTTTCCCACATAGATGTGTTGGTAGATAATATTGTAAGGTTGCAGAATAAGTTCGCTGACGCCTTGGCTACTCTGGCATCGATGATAGACATACTGCCCAGAGTAAGGATGAGACCCTTGGAAAAGAGATACACCTGCAATTGGTAATATCATCACTACCCAAGAAGTCGATGATGGGTTGCCCTTATACCATGACATTTGGAATTTCATCGAGAAGGAAGAGTATCCCAATTGAACCATCAAGAAGGATCAAAGAGCTATCAGGAGACTCGCTGCACAGCTTGTGATCTGTAGGGGGAAAGCTATACAAGAAGGGATATTAAAGAAAGCAAAGATATTGATATGTTACTAGTAGAACAGATGATTGAAAACCTTTAAACCTATGATGCTAGTTTACGTCAACCTAAGAAATCTAAAAGTATGACTTTAAAAACAATTCAGGATGACATTGATGAGGCTGAGGAAGATGATGAGATTAATGTTGAGATTATGAAATATTTTGATAAAAAATTTTAAAAAGATTTTAAAAATAAAAATTGCAGCAATCTCAATCTGAAAAATAAATGGGAAGATAAACTCAAAACTAATTCAAAGGATGATAATAAAAATGTCAAAAACCAATCTCTAGGCATATAGTGTTTTGAATGTCAAGGTTATGGCCATGTGGCGAATGAATGTTCAACCAAGAAAAAGAAAAAAGGGCAAAGCTCTTAAAGTCACATGGGATTACAGTTCTTTTGAAAATAATTCTGACAATGATGAAGTTGATAATGATAATGGTAAATTTGTTTTGTTTACTGCTTGATTAAATTCTGTTGACATGCACACACATGCACTAGTCCTAAGTCTGTCTATGAAAGTTCACAAAGTGAGTAAGTTGACAATAATGATGAATCTGATTGTGAACAAAAAGATTATGAATCTCTTCAGCATGCATTTGAAAAACTGTATGATGAAAGTTATAAATTGACTCCAAAGATAAAAAATTTTGAAAAGGAAATAGAAAATTTGAAATACGAATTGTCTGAAAATTTATTTGAAATTAATCAATTAAAAACTCATTTTATCGTTTTAACAAAAAAATTGAATGCTGTTGAAAAAGAAAGAGATGACTTAATTGAATCATCCAAAATTTTTAAAAATACTATTGTCAATCTTGAGAAAAAATTGTATGAAAATATTGAGTCAAAAATGTTACTTTGTTGTCAAAACCTTTGGAAGTACTCCAACTGGAATATGTGTCTCGAAATAATGTTTATCTCTTTAAAAAAAAAAACAAAAAGCAAAATGCAAAAAAAAAGGTTATATTTATATATGTTATTTTTTTTGTGGTAATTCTTTTGACTTTTAAAATCTGAAAAACTCGATTTATTCAAAGTATATTAATTTTTATGAAATAAGTCAAAATAAAAAACTGACTTATTGATTTTTGTCGGTAAGAAATTAAAAAATTCATAATTTTGATTCTACTTGATTATTTTTAAATAAAAAATATCCAAACTTATGTTCAAATTTTTCATTAAAACCATTTTAAATATTTTTTAAAGAACACTTTTTAATTGACCATGATGATAGGATCCCTATGTTGATGTTGATGTTGATGTCTACAACTACCCTCATCTGTTTATCTATCCACTGGTTCCTTCTCATTAAGAACTGTTTGTGCTATAAAATACTTATAGAAATGGCTACCTATGTGAACTTTTCCTTTTCGTTCGTTATAGTGTAATAGTCGATGTTTATGCTACTTTTTTTGACATGCACGTGGAAATTGCTATCTATGCAAACCTTACTTTCTTGATTGTTTTAGTGTGAATGTCGCTATTTATGTTGCTGTACGAATATGCTTAAGGAAATGGCTATCTGTGTGAATCTTGTCTTTTTGCTCATATTAGTGTGACAGTCGTCGTATAAAAGCATAAATAAATTTTTTTATCTATATAGTTCTTATTGAGGGGGAGCTTCCGTCTTTCTTCAACAGATATACATTCGAAATTTATTCGGTTTGACTTTAAAAGTGTGAAAATTCTTAAAAACATTCAAATATATTTTATGAAATATCGATCATACACATAAGGATTGAACCTGTAATTTGAAGAAAAAATCGAGTAAACTCTTGCCTAAGTTTTTTTTTTTCCTCTTGACATTAAACCTTAAATTCGTTTTTGTTTTGAAAATTCATAAATTTTTTATCTTCATTGAATGATCTATATTTTTTTGGTTTAAATATCAAAAGGATTTATTTTATTTAATATTGTTAAATTTCATAAAATAAAAAAAATAAAAATGGGGAGGTTATAAACATTTCAAGAAATTCAGTTTCATAGGATTGTTTCTTTAGATTTTTCGTTGTGGTTTTTAAGTAGCACTTTCAGGCTATACACAAAAATGAGGAGATATATTTCGTTTGTGACTCTATTTTTGAAATTGATTTTGAACTAATTTTCTAATGATTTCTATTTACTTGATCTTGTTGGAGATATGGTCTTGTTTTTGTTTGATCAGGAAAAGAAGAATAAGAAGATTTCATGAATCAGGATTTAAAGATTTCTCTTGGGAGATTACAGATTGAAGATGTGTCTAGTGTAATTAGGAGTTTTGTGTTTACCTGAAATTGCCAAGGGGGAGATTGTTAGAAAATTAATTATTATTTTGTAAGAATTTAATTTTTATATTTATTATGGCAATTCAGCTTGTATTATAAGTGTAAAACTCCTAATGTGTTTAGGTTTCTTGTAATTGGATAACTCTAGCAGTTCTAATTTGTTTGGGTTTCTTAGAATCTCTTAATTGATTTATGAGTCTTAAATGGGTTAAGAGTCTTAAAAAGAGTCTTTGAATCAGAATTTTATTTAAGCTGAAAGAATGAAGTACAACATAAGAAGTCTTAAAAAGGTTATGAGTCTTTGAATCAAAATTTTATTCAAGTTGAAAGACTGAAGTACAACATAAGAAATTGAAGGTATAAGCCAATTAAGTAATATCGTGCGAACAGAACACAATCTGGCACATGACCGTTCGATCGGTCCCAAGTGTGCTCGAGCAGATCCCAGACAGTTTTTATTCGATTGATACTCCAATTGCCTAGTTTTGAGGCCTATATAAAGGATCATAAGTCAGGTACGAAATGATTTTCTGAACTTCATATCTCAGAATTCTAAAGTTAATCAGAAGCGTTTGTCGTGCTCCAATATTTGAAGATTGCTCGTGACAAATCTTAAACGGTATTCTAAGTTCCGACGAAGGATTCTGCTGGAGTGACAGTTTTGAGAATTCGTTGCTACGGTGATTAAGCCGGGAACGATGCACGTAGATTCGAAAAGATAGCAAAAGGCATTTGGATAGAGAATTCAATTAAAATCTGTAGATGGGTGCCTTGTAACTGTTCAATTGGTTAGTGCTTGATTTACCTAGATTAGAAGTAGTTTCGTAGTTTTTTATCCAAGTTGGATTTTCCACGTAAAAAATCTCGTGTGGTAAGTTTGGATGTTTGATTCTTTATTTCTCGCATTCTATGACATAAATTGACTAAAAACGTAAAAAGAATAATTTTTTAATTGGTTTGATTAAAAAATATAAAAATAATTTTTTCACTAATGAATTTCTCAATTTTGATAAGAAACTGAACAAAATTCTCAGTTCCAGAGAAAGAGAGAGACAACTAAATTTTTTCGTGGTTGTTAGATGAAGGACCTAACATTCACGGCCATAACGTCAAGTTTTAAGTAAGAAATTTCTTATATTTCAAACTTCTAATTTTTTTTTGCTCTAAATCGTCATGTCTCAATTTTCAATCGCAATTTTCAAAATTGGAACTGTGGAATTTCTACAGTTACAAACTGAAACTTGTGAAATTTCTCAATTGTAAAATCTAAAACTGAGAAATTTATTTGTTCCAAAAAATGATAAATTTCTCAAAATTGAGAAATTTCTTTTTGATTGCACTCGTCAAAAATCTTCATCCAAGGTTTGACGAATCCCAGGCACTGCTAGGCAATTTGTTTCCAGTTTAATCATCGGAGGAAATGTTTTGATGGTTAACTTAAATTATGTCTCTATTTTGTTCCTGGTTTAATCATGGGGATAATGGTTTTTGAACATGTGTGGGATTTATTGGATTAATCAAACTTAAGTGGAACTTAATATTGTGTGTGTGTACATATTATGGGACCCTTGATCAAAACCCCCAAAAAATCCTAACCAAGAACATAAATTGGTTTTGGGGGCATACTACAGCAATCGTCAACATGAGGTTGCCATAGGTAGCTAGCTACTGGCTGGCTAAATGTGGACATCTGCTTAATAAACCATAGAGTGCAGGTCTTAAACCTCCAAATATCTACAATCAATCGGACACTTACTATAGTAATGAGCTAATCACATACTACTAAGATAAGGGTGAAACATGGATGGTGTTAAAATATTCAATCCCACATTGCTTGGGTATGGAATATGCGTTTGCTTAATATAATCTTCGGATCTCACCACCTAATAGTTTAAACTTTTAAGTTGGAGGCAAAGTTTTCACATGGTATAAGAGCGAGACTCATGGCACTTAAAAAAAAAAAAAAAGTCTACACCCCACAATGAAAGGCCCAAGAAAAAAGTTGCAAGATGATAGACAAAAAAAAGCCTACACGTAACAGACATTAAAGGCTGCACGTTTTGGGAGATGTTAGAGTATTCAATCTCGCATTGCTTGGGTATAAAATGAGTTATCACTTAATATAATATTGAGATATCTCCACTTAATAGTTTAAACTTTTAAGTTGGATACAAAGTTTCTATTGACGGTAAACCGAAATACCATCTTTTGGGATATGATAGCCTTTGCCTTTTTAGAGCCAAAGATGGGGTCCCTCAAAATTATCTTGCCAATATATTAAATCATTAACTCAAATTTTATAACAGGGAGAAATAGATTATGTACAGTGCCATTTAATAATTAGGTGCACATGCAGCACACAGGTGACATGAGTGATCCGACTCCTCCTACAGTTATAGAGAACATTATATGTTAAATTGATCCGACTCCTCCTGTCAACAACAAGAAAAAAGCACTCATCCATAACAGAGAGAGCAACGACCAGCTTAGAATTGCATTCCACCCTCGGTGGCAGTCCATGGTGCGGTGCATCTGTGTCCAGATCAGTTCAATGAACAAGAGACCAAGAGAATCCTGAATCTAATTCATGTTTAACCCCAAGAAGCTTCTATAAACGGTCAAAGAGCTACAGAAATAGAAGTGTTCGAATATAAATCAAGTCATGCCAATCAAATGCCATCAAATGCCAATCAAACTATTTGCACAACCAAGGAAAATTGGATGAAATCCATTTAGGGCATTCTTCATATAAGAAAAGTGCAGATCTGACATTGCAAAAAAATAAAGTATCTATTTGTAGATACTTTCTTTGCAACACTATAAAAAATAATTTAAAAAGAAAACCCACATTTTATCTCATAAATAGAATCTAAAAATCAATCCACAACCTTGAAATTTGCTACCTATTTTATCTTAGCTTATCCCATACTTCAAAAGTTCTCATCGAAAGAATTGAAGCATAGAGAACTTTCTTGATCTTATTCAATATTATGTGCATGATAGATAAGTGGCAAGTGAAAGGTTGTCCACATGAACAAAATATAGTGAAACTTCATCTAAACCTCTATGCAAAGGAGGGAAAGAACTCCATACCATATACTGAAACTTCGAACTTCACTTTATTGATCTTTGGTGCATGTTCTCAATTCTGTCACAAAACAAATCATGATGTCTAGGATTTAGCTTATTCCAAATATTTATTTTCAATAACTATTTAGTTTGATCCAAACTTCTGGAATTTTGGTCATTACGACACTATTTAGTAACAAAATAAACCCATGTTACAGGTACATGAAAAGCACAAAGACATACCTTGTATGCGCAAGATCTTGTAAGAGAAAATAACACCTGAAGCATACTTTAAAAACAAACTAAAGGGGAAAAAAACTAATTAAACATGGGAAAAAAAACAAAGCCCTTATTTTCCAACTAGTATAAGTTTGGCATATAGATATAAATATAAATGTGTGATTGGGCTCCAACTTAGACAAGCTATCAATTTATATAGTAAGGAAGTAAAAATATAAAACTTAATACCATATCCTTATTTGTAATCAGTCACTTTTGGATATAAATATCAATCTGTAACATTATATATAGTCTAAGTTGGTAAATTAGATATATATAGGAAACAATTCTAATATGAATTGAAGATATTCACTTTAGAATAAATTATCCACTTACAACGAGAATTCTAGGAGTGAGGCCCAATCCTTGCTACCTTGAATGCTTGAAATTGAATGTAGTGAGCCGACCCGTTTTATTTTAAAGAAGGATTAACTATTGATTTTGGGTAAGAATAAAAATCTTAATTTCTGTAAGCCATTGGAGAGTATTATGAGTTTGGATACGAATGTTGAGCTATGTTCGGTGAAGAAAATAAGGTTCCAAATGATGTCGGGACAAAAATATGCAAAAAGGGTGTAGAGGAAAGTGACATACCTTCACTATTTTGGTCATATATTTTTGTACAAAATGATTCCTAGTGTGGGGCTAGAATCATTGGAAAGTAGACTTCTGGAGCTTCAGTTTGAGCACAAGAATGACCCTATTTGGAGTTCGGATGAAGGAGATATGCTTGTTCAAAGTTGGATCAACAATGCAATCGCGAAGACCAATCGAGCAATCTCTAGACCGATCGATCGGTCTGTATCGGGCAGAGGCTATAAGTTACAGGTTTTGGGTTGGTTCCCTCATTCTTTCCTCTTCTCTCTCTCTCTCTAGAGCTAGTGTGAGAGCTAGGGTTTATGTTTGGAGAGTTTTTGGAGCTTACTTGGCCCTTCTTGAGAGGATTTCTTGCTTCCATCTTGATCATTTGCTCGTTGGAGGCTCAATTTAGACGTTGAAGGCTCGATTCTCATCGTGTGGTTGGAGATTCTCGTTGTTGGAGCTCATTTGGGACTTTTCTTGTGGATCTAGCATGCCAAAGGTTGAATCTATGACTATCCTTGAATGTCTATATGATATGTATTATATTTTTGAATTTATGAACCTAAAAGCATTAAAAATGTGTTTTTGAAACCCTAGTTTAGGGTTTGATGTTGGTAAGGGTTAAATGTTAGATCCATGGATGTTTTAACATGATTCTCTCTTTCCATTACCGTTAGATATAATTGGACTTGAAAAATATTGGGCTAGGGTTTGGAATTGAGCTTAAACTGTGAAATTTGGGGGTTTTGGGGGTTAAGGAATCCACATGTTGAAATTGAAATGTTTTTTGGTAAAATTGAGAATTTTGATAACCTATTGTCTATATCTCATGAGTTGTGTGGCACATGACGATGCCGGGTATGGAAAATGTGGGGTTTTTAATGAAAAATCGAAACATGCATGTAGTGATGTGGGTTGGGCTTGTTTTTCTTTATGCATTAATGAAATGGAACAATTGAATCATTAAAGTACTATGTGATGAAATTGGATGAATAAGTTTGGGCACGAGTTGCTCCTCGGTGAAAGACTGGAAACTAAAAACGCATGCTCTTGGGCAGCCCACCCATCGATGTTTTCGAGAAAAATAAAAAATGTGTGCTCTCCGTGTCGGGCTATAGAATGGATATTTATCTCTCAGACCTTGCGTGGACCGGTGGTGATAATTATGCCTGAGTGTATAGGCGCCGTCCAGCTTTGGTACTTGAAAGAATTGATGAATGAATTAGGTTGGTAAAACCTTAATCAGATGAATGAGTAAAATGACGGGATACGAACATGTGTTTAATTGATTGAGATTAATAAGATGATTGGGTAAAAATGGGTGATTTCACTGAAACTATATAGTATTGAATAATAACTCTTTTATACAAAACTTAGTTACGTATAGGGAATTTGACTTGGGACAAACGAAATGATTTTCGATCAAACTTATGTGTGCATCCTGCATAACTATCCTCATATACCATACTCGTGTTCATTGTTAGTCTTGTTCCTATAAGTTTCGGCTCATGTTGTTTAACCCATTTCAAGTGACAATGGAAAGAAAGTAGTCGAGTGAGGGGCTTGGCCGTGGAGAACCCTTTTTGTGAAGCTTTTGGATAGAATTACATTAGTATAGAAAGATCCGTCGAGATATGCATTTATTGTACTTGTAATTCTTTGATATCATGCCTTGGGATTGGATTTAGTTGGTATTCATTTTGTAAGGCCTTAAGGCTATTTGTACTCATGAATTGTATGCATTAGAGGATGCATGGGTTTGGTTGTATGCTTTCTTACTCTTAAATCTTTTGTATGAATATTATAAGGGATTACTTTTCCTATTGTTACATATATAAAACCTTGAAATCCTAACTTTTAGTTGTGAAACTGGAGATTTCTATAAAACCTTGTGTCCCAAGAGAAATTTTGGAGTGTCTTTGCCCATTTCTAAAAGGTTATTTATTTGCCTAAATACGTTGAATGATACTAAAAATATTCTAAGTTTTGAAAAATAGGTTTTTGGCTTGAAAAGGGGCTGGACAAAGACAGATCGATAGACCGATTGATCGGTCTATCGATCGGTCTTTTGATGCTCTCGGTACTCTTGTGCAAGCAAGAGACCGATCGATTGGTCTAGGCAAACTTTAATTTTTTTTGTTTTGTTTTAAAGGCTTGGCTTTTGGGGTTGCTTTCAGCTCCTTTAAACCTTCCTTTCATTTTAAACTAAACCCTCAGTTTGATGTATTTGAAAGGTTTTGAACTCGTTTTTCTTCATTTGAATCGTGTCGATCAAGGTAAGCATTTGCGGGTTTCGATTTATAAAATGGGTTTTCTTAGGTGATTCTCGTAGTCTGAGTTTGGTGCGTTACAGATTGGTATCAATGCTTTAGGTTCGAATACCTAGGAACCGTGGGAGTGGTTGGTCTATTACATGAGAGTTTGCATTGATGTATGACATTCATGACTTGGTGTGCTATCATGAAATATCTTGAGTATGACTTGGCATTCACATGCTACGTGTTATGTGGGTATGGAGGTTGGACTCTTAGGATGATATGTTTAGCCCTTGAGTGACCGATCGACTAGTCTCGGGTTTGGGTTAGAAAGGCATTTGGCCGAAGTTCGTTCTAACTAAAAATCCAAATGAGTTAACCGGATTGACGTGCCATTCCTATTAATTTCCCTCGTTATGTGTTGCATAAGGTGTGTTGGTGCGACAATCTGTGTCATGTGATGTATTATTGAAAGGCGATGTTATTTGTGAGAAATGAGTTATTGTAAGCTTTATTTTGATATCTCTCCTTATTCCTCCTTATTCATAGAGTGATGTTGTCGAGGCGTGGTAGGGGCCGAGGTCGGGTGTATGCCCAGGTTTCGAAAGAAGGGGATGTTCACGCCTCGCAGGAACAAGTGGGCGGTGTTGATGTTGTACAGGAGATGCTTGCTACAATAAGAGCAATGACTGAGGCAACTAGGGCTGGAGTAAGGGCTCCCGAGCTAAGAGCCTTTGTGGTAATGAGAGAATTTTGGCGGTTGGATCCTCCAACCTTCTCTGGGGAGTTGGATCCCAAAGTTGCCACTAAGTGGTTGGAAGGAACCATGACGGATCATAGACACTCTAGAGATCGTGGAGGATGAGTTGCGTGTTAGGTTGGCAGCGTTCCAACTTCGGGAGGATGCAAGAGAATGGTGGAAGTTTGCTAAGACAACCGTGGATGACACGTGGACCATTTTTACTAGGTTCTTTTTGGAAAAGTATTTTTTGGGTTCGTCAGGGAACATGTATCGGGAGGAGTTTCTCTCTCTTATCCAAGGGAATCTTATCGTGGTCCAGTATGAGGCTAAGTTTGCAAATCTGTTGCAGTTTGCACATGAGATGGTGTCAACGGAGGAGTTGCGCACCAAGAGGTTTGAAAGGGGTCTTCGACCTTCGATCAAAGATAGGATTGCAGCGTTGGGTTTTCAAATCTACATTGAGATCGTAGAAGGCATTATCCGAGTAGAGAATGTAATGGCAGAGAGCCGTAAGATTAGGAAGAGCAAGTCTCATTAGGGGACTTTCGGTCCTCAGTCTGAAGGGCATCAAGTGAAAAGGCAAAAATTCGGGGGATCGGGTTCTTATACCACGAGATCTTAGCTTCAGCAAAGGTCAGCACCCGCATCATCTATGGGTTTATTAGGGCATTCTAAACGTCGGGAGATGGTATGCTACACGTGCAAACAACTAGGGCACCGTGCTAGGGACTGTACACACGGAGGACAACAATAGCACCAGAGTTAGACTCAGGGGAGGATCCTGTTTTCATGTTTCTAGTGTGGCTAGGTGGGTCACTTACGATGAGATTGCCCTTAGGGCGGGAGTGTTCAGGGTGCTACTGGAGCACATTGGGTACAGGCATCGCAGGAGCGACAGATATATGGCCAGTCGCAGCAACATTCGAGGGTATAGTCAGTGAGGACAGGATGAGGTGCTACCTTAGCTCAGTCAGTGAGACAGCTGGGAGTCAGGGGCAACAATGGATAGAATTGGGAGAACCAAGGGTAAGTGTATGCTCTGGTGGAGCCCAGTACATCAGTGGTACTTGCTGTGTCGGATACCGCAGCCAGTCCTTCAATCATACGAGGTACATTCTTTGTGTATCATTCTTGGGCCAATAATCTCACTGACACCGGAGCATCTCATTCCTTCATCTCATCCTCATTTTCATATGTATTGGGGTTAGAGATAGACGTGTTGGGTAGTACCTTATGTGTAGAGACATCGATGGGTGAGACTACCGTGTTGAGACAAATTTGTAGAGCTTGTGAGATGGAGATTGCCAACCACCATTTGGTATTTGATTTTATCGTGCTCGACATGACCTCGTTTGATATCATCTTGGGGATGGATTGGTTGACCACCTTTTGCGGCTTCATTGATTGTGACAGGTGACGAGTGTTTGTATTCACATCAGAGGGAGATTCCCTTTATTTTTTGGGTGACCAAGACAACGGTTTAGCACCTAGACCTCTTAAATCGCGAAGCCGTGACAACCTTAGCCTCTTTTTCTCTACCTTGCCGGTGAGTGAGATTAATCCTGCTTGGGGAGAGCTTCCTCCCATTGTCTGTGAGTTTTTAGACGTATTTCTGAGTGATTTTTTTGAGCTTCCGCCACGGCAGGAAGTCGAGTTTTTCGTAGACCTCATTCTAGGGATTGCCCCCATTTCTATGCCTTCATACCATTTTGCACCGGGTGAGTTGGTAGAATTGAAAGTGTAGGTCCAAGAATTGTTGGACAAGGGGTTCATTCACCCTAGTGTGTCTCCTTGGGGAGCTCCAGCATTGTTTGCCAAGAAGGATGGGTCGTTGCGTCTTTGTATAGATTATCGTAAGTTGAACCACGTGACCGTTAAAAACAAGTATGCTATGCCTTGTATTGACGATCTGTTTGACCAATTAAAGGGTTTGTGTTGTTTCTCGAAGATCGACTTGAGATCGGGTTATCATTAGTCATGGATCAAGGAGGAAGACATTCTGAAAATGACCTTTCGTACTCGTTATGGATATTTTAAGTTCTTAGTCATACCTTTTTGACTGACTAACGCGCCGGTAACGTTTATGGACCTTATAAACCGTATCTTTCACCCTTCATCGATTCGTGGTGGTGTTTGTGGATGACATATTGATTTACTCATCATCAGAAGAGGAACACGAGGACCACCTTCGGGTTACCTTACAATTGTTACGGGAACATCGACTGTATGCCAAGTACAATAAGTGTGAATTTTGATTGCTGGAGGTGAAGTTTTTGGGACATGTAGTTTTAGGAGATGAGGTGGCAGTGGATTCATCCAAGATCAACGTTGTGATGGAGTGGGAAAGACCAAAGAGTATGTTTGAGATTTGGAGCTTCTTAAGTTTAGCAAGATACTACCGCCGATTTGTGAAAGATTTCTTTAGACTCATAGCGCCTATGACACCCCTTACACGAAAGAAAATCAATTTCGTGTGGAACAACAACTGTGAACTCGTCTTTCAGACATTGAAGACAAGGTTGAACAATGCGCCTATTCTGATTATCCTGGAGAGAGGACTCGATTATGCGATTTACTGCGATGCGTCGCACAAGGGGTTGGGTTGCGTGTTAATGCAACTGGGTAAGGTAGTGGCCTATGAATCGAGGCAGTTGAAGGCTCATGAGAAGAACTACCCTACACATCATTTGGAGCTTGTAGCAGTGGTCTTTGTTCTAAAGACCTAGAGACACTACTTGTCTGGAGAACACTTCGAAGTGTTCTTGAAGAAGGATCTGAATTTACGCTAGAGAAGATGGATGGAGTTCTTAGGAGATTATGATTTTGATCTACAATATCATCCGTGTAAGGCCAATGTGGTAGCGACGCCCTCAGTCGGAAGTCTTTGAGCATGTTAGCATGTGTGGTCGTTAGGGAGTGGAGTATGCTCGGGAATGTCGGAGAGTATGACCTTCATTTGGGAAAGTCTGATGAGTGCGTTACCTTGTTCACGGTAGTTTCTCAGTCTATCCTTGTTCATCGCGTTGTTGAGGCACAACAATCTGTTGCAGAGAGTTTAATGTTTCGGGAGCGAGTCTTGAGCGGTGAGGATGCCAAGGAGTGGATTATCCACTCCGACTAGAGTTTGAGGTTTGCGAGGAGAATTTTTGTGCTGGAAGCGTGTTGCAAAGACGTGCTTTGTGAGTTTCATCATTCACGTCTAGCGGTGCATTTGGGTGACACCAAAATGTATCATGAAATACGTAGACAGTCTTGGTGGAAGGGTATGAAGAAAGATGTTGTGCTTGTCGTCTCGCGTTGTCTCACTTGTCAGCAAGTGAAGGCCGAGCATCAGAGACTAGCGGGTCAGTTGCAACCCTTGCCAGTGTCAGAATGAAAATGAGAGAACATTACTATGGATTTCGTTTCAGGCCTTTCGAGGTCGCCAAGGGGGCATGATGTCTTATGGATTGTGGTGGATAGATTGACCAAGTCGACACATTTTTGACCTATTCGTATGACAGATTCAGCCGACAAGCTTAGTAGGCTTTATGTGAGTGAGTTAGTTAGACTTTACGGAGTGCCGGTTTCCATTGTTTCCGATCGAGTCCCTCATTTCATGTCACATTTTTTACAGAGTTTGCAGTTAGCTATGGGAACAAGTCTACTTCTTAGTATAGCTTTTCATCCCCAAATAAATGGCCAGTCAGAGCGCACTATTCAGATACTTGAGGATATGTTACAAGCGCGTGTTTTAGACTTTTGGGGGTCATGGGAGGACCATTTGCCACTGGTGGTGTTCGCCTATAACAACAGGTATCAGTTGAGCATTGAGATGGCGCCTTATGAGACATTGTATGGTAGACCATGCAGGTCACCTGTTTGTTGGACTGACGTTTGTGAGGCAGCCGTGTTAGGGCCCAAGCTTGTGCGTGAAACCACAGAAAAGATCATTGCGATCCGTAAACATTTAGTAACCGCTCAAAACCACCAGAAAAGTTATGCATATAAGAAGAGGAGACCGTTAGCTTTTGAGGCGGGAGACCATGTGTTCTTGAAGGTCTCGTCACGAAAGGATTTAATGAGATTTGATAAGAGTGGAAAGTTATCACCACGTTTTATAGGGCCGTTTGAGATCGTCGATAGGATTGGAGAGGTAGCCTCTTGCTTATCCTTACCGCCATAGTTAGCCTCCATGCACAACATTTTTCACGTATTAATGTTGCGTAAGTATGAGCTTGACCCATCCCATGTTTCGGATTGGACAAGATTGAGAGTAGAGGGCGATGTTACCGACGAGGAGAGATCGGTGAAATCCTTGACACTAAAGAACAAGTCTTGCGAGGGAGAACCATTCGGTATGTGAGGGTGTTATGGCTTCACCACGGTGTCGAAGAAGCTACGTGGGAACAAGTGTCGGTAGTTCATGAGAAATACCCTGAGTTGTTTGGTTCTTGATCTATACCTAATTTTGAGGACAAAGTTTCCTAAGTGGGGGAGGTTGTAGTGAGCTGACTTGTCTTATTTTAAATAATGATTAACTGTTGATTTTGGGTAAGAATAAAAATCTTAATTTTTGTAAGTCATTGGAGAGTATTATGAGCTTAGATATGCATGTTGAGGTATGTTCGGTGAAGAAAATAAGGTTTCAAAAGATGTTGGGACAAAAATATGCGAAAAGGGTGTGTAGAAAAGTGACATACCTTCACTATTTTGGTCATATCTTTTTGTATAAAATGAATCCTGGTGTCAGGATAGAACCATTGGAAAGTAGATTTCTAGGGCTTCAGTTTGAGCATAAGAATGACCTTATTTGGAGTTCGAATGAAGGAAATATGCCTAATCAAAGTTGGATCAACAATGCAGTCGCGGAGATCGATCGAGCGGTCTCCAGACCGATCGATCGGTCTGTGTCGGGCAGAGGCTATAAGTTACGGGTTTTGGGTTGGTTCCCTCATTCTTTCCTCTTCTCTCTCTCCTTAGAGCTTGTGTGAGAGCTAGGGTTTGTGTTTGGAGAGTTTTTGGAGCTTCCTTGGCCCTTCTTGAGAGGATTTCTTGCTTTCATCTTGATCATTTTCCTGTTGGAGGCTCAATCTAGACATTAGAGGCTCGATTCTCATCGTGTGGTTGGAGATTCTCATTGTTGGAGCTCGTTTGGGGCTTTTCTTGTGGATCTAGCATCCCAAATGTAGGATCTATGACTATTCTTGAATGTCTATATAATATGTGTTATATTTTTGAATTTATGAACCTAAAAGCATGAAAAAAGGTGTTTTTGAAACCCTAGGTTAGGGTTTGATATTGGTAAGGGTTAAATGTTAGATCCATAGATGTTTTAACATGATTCTCTCTTTCCATTACCGTTGGATATAATTAGACTTAAAAAATATTGGGTTAGGGTTTGAAAATGAGCTTAAATCATGAAAATTGGGGATTTTGGGGTTAAGGAACCCATATGTTGAAATTGAAATGATTTTTGGTAAAATTAAGGATTTTGATAACCTATTGTCTATATCTCATGAGTTGTGTGGCACATGGCGATGCCGGGTATGGAAAATGTGGAGTTTTTAATGAAAAACCGAAACATGCATGTAGTGATGTGGGTTGGGCTTGTTTTTCTTTATGGATTAATGAAATGGAACAATTGAATCTTTAAAGTACCGTGTGATGAAATTGGATGAATAAGTTTGGCTACGAGTTGCTCCTCGGTGAAATACCGAAAACTTGCGCAATGTAAGGTAGGCCCTTCCTTCGGGTTAATTCTTGTAAAAGCGTGCTCTTGGACGGCCCACCCATCGATGTTCTTGAGGAAAACCAAAAATGTGTGCTCTCCGTGTCGGCCTATAGAATGGATATTTATCTCTTGGACCTCGCGTGGACCAGTGATAATAAATATGCCTGAGTCTATAGGCGCCGTCCGGCTTTGTTACTTGAAAGAATTAATGAATGAATTGGGTTGGTAAAACCTTAATCGGATGAATAGGTAAAATGACGGGATATGAACATGTGTTGAGTTGATTGAGATTAATAAGATGATTGGGTAAAAATAGGTAATTTCACTGAAACTATAAAGTATTGAACAATAAATCTTTTATACAAAACTTAGTTATGTATAGGGAACTTGACTTGGGACAAATGAAATGATTTTCGATCAAACTTATGTGTGCATTCCGCATAACCATCCTCATATACCACACGCATGTTCATTGTTAGTCTTGTTCCTACAAGCTTCGACTCATGTTGTTTAACCCATTTCAGGTGACAATGGAAAGAAAGTAGTCGAGTGAGGGGCTTGGCGGTGGAGAACCCTTTTTGTGAAGCTTTTGGATAGAATTACATTAGTATAGAAAGATCCATCGAGATATGCATATATTGTAAATGTAATTCTTTGATATCATGCCTTGGGATTGGATTTAGTTGGTATTCGTTTTGTAAGGCCTTAAGACTATTTGTACTCATGAATTGTATGCATAAGAGGACGATTGGGTTTGGTTGTATGCTTTCTTACTCTCAAAACTTTTGTATGAATATTATGAGGGATTACCTTTTCTATTGTTATATATATAGAACATTGAAATCCTAACTTTTAGTTGTGAAACTGGAGATTTCTATAAAACCTTGTGTACCGAAGGAAATTTTGGAGTGTCTTTGCCCCTTTTTAAAAGGTTATTTCTTTGCCTAAATGCATTGAATGATACTAAAAACTTTCTAAGTTTTGAAAAATAGGTTTTTGGCTTGAAAGGGGGCTGGAGCGCGATAGATCGATAGACCGATCGATCGGTCTATCGGTTGGTGTTTTGATGCTCGCGGTACTCTTGTGCAGGCAAGAGACCGATCAATCGGTCTTTTCACCGATCGATCGGTCTGGGCAAACTTTGAATTTTTTTTTTTGTTTCAAAGGCTTGGATTTTGAGGTTGCTTTCTGCTCCTTTAAGCATTCCTTTTATTTTAAACTAAACCCTCAGTTAGACGTATTTGAAAGGTTTTGAACTCGTTTTTCTTCGTTTGAATCGTGTCGATCAAGATAAGCTTTTGCGGGATTTGATTTGTAAAACAGGTTTTCTTAGGTGATTCTCGTGGTCCGAGTTTAGGGCGTTACATTGAAGGTGAGCACAAAATTGTCATTAGCCCAGACCATTTGTAAAACCCATAAAAATTAAAAGAAATCATTCGAACATGTATTACTGGGCTAAAAAACAGAAGAATAGACTAATCTTTCAAAGGGCAATGGCACTTGAGAGGGTAAATCCACCTGACTGGCCGCTGTTCAATTTTTTTTGGTCATTTTGGTCTTGTTTGAATGAGTTGAGTCAAAAAAGTGTCATAGTTGAATAAACTTTTTAAAAAATAAAAATTACAATAAGCAGTATAAAACAATCATGTGATATATTGTTCAAAATGAGTACAAAAATATAAAGAAAAAGACTAAGATTTAGGATACAAAGTTTAACTACGAATGTGAATGTTTATTCCCAGGTAACAAGATATTGGAACTTTACACCAACTTAGCTCAAAAGCCAAAAGAAAGCACTGCAAAATCTATAAACCCAATATTCTCTTCTTTAGACCAATATTGCACAATAATTAAAAATTCTTGTACCATAGCAAGCTATACAACATTGTAATCAACAAAATTTACCAAGTAATAGAGGATTCACTTTCAAAATAGTTTTTGATGATGAAAGATGCATGTTTACACAATGTCAAAACTACTTAGTTAAGAAAAATAGCATAAATTATGATAATGATATTTTAGCCATGCAAGAGACTCTCCCGAAGTCCAATTGGTTGTCACTTGCAACTCTTTTATCTTCTCAATAATATTTTTTTCTAGTGGAATCTACCAATTTACTGTTTGTGATTGTTAGAATAAATCTTTAATATTTTGGTTTATGACAAATAAAAAAAATTCTAAACACGAGCATTGTAGGTTTTACTATTTGTAATTTCTCATTGTTGGTTTTACTGTTTACCAATTCTGTAAATACCATATATAAAAAGATACGAAATACTCAAAAGAATCATTTATATTTTGCTCTATTTCTAAGTTAGGCAATTTTTTTCCAAGCACAAGCTCTAAAGATCAGAAAAGAAAAAAAAATCAATTATTATCAAAAACCTAAAATGTGAGATCATAACCTGTTTTCTTTTTTGGTGTTTTGACGCGTTGTTATTCGCTTTCATGACAGCATGCTTATATGTGTTTTTATGTATGTTCGGGCTTAGAAATGTATATGGGATTGGATACCGGGGCCGTTGGACGTTGTGATCTGAATATATATATATATATATATATATATATTGTGGCCTATAAATATCTAGTTTTTAGATATGTATGAGATATTATCATAACTTACAAGCTAAGTTTTCTTTTTTCAAAACGAAATCTCTACCTTCTCTTTAATTTCTCAGGGGCCCGAGGCTTGATTTTTGACGATCTAATAGCTAATCCCTGCTATCGGCACCGGAGGCTATGCGTTTATTTGGACAGAATTTCACTCCAACGAAGTTCTTTTTTTGCGTGATTCGAGGCTTCAGATTTTTAACTCAACGAGCTAGGATTCTAGACTTTCATGTCTTAAAGGGGTGTTACGTGAAATCTTATACGTTTTTACCGTTTAAAAATGCATGAAAAGTCATTTTATGTTCGAAAAAGTGGGTTTTTTGTTTTAAAACTCGTTTTGGGTGTTTTTAGTTGAACGAAAGGGTTTTCAAAGGTGTTTTTTGGTTTCTTACGTGTTGTTGGACTCGTGTATGTCTGTGGATTTCATAATATGTGTGTTTGGTTGTTTTGATTTGAGTTTATACATGGTTTTTCTCGGCGGCGCTAGGGTTTGACGAAGTTCAGTCGACTAAAGTATGGGATTCAGTCAATTGAATGGACACTGTGTCAGCTCAGTCGACGGAAGTTATGGGTTCAGTCGATTGACCTGAGACACTAAAAAATTCGTAAAATTCTAGTAGCTTTTCAATCGACTAGATGGGGGTGCCCAGTCGACTGATGTCCTGTTGGGGTTGTTTTGTTGTTTTGATGGGTTGTGTGGTGGCCTTGGGGGTTTGTTTATGTTTTGTTGTCATCCTCGGCGGTGACGTAGGTTAGTTTATAGTGGTGTTTAGGCTTTGTCGAGTGTGTGGCGTGTTTGGATTTTGATTCTTTTCTAAAAGACGAGTTTTGAAAATGATAGTGTTATGTGATAACATTTGTGAAAATTGAGTTTTTTTGGAGGTTTGGGCTAGCCTTCGGGGTTGGTTTTTGTTTTGTTGTTTGTTGGTTGTCTGGGTTAGTAGGTGACGAGTTTGTGACGTGTTATGTGGCATGTGATGTCTTTTTGTGAAACGTAGTGTTTGCATGTGATTTTATGCATTTAACTTTGGTTTTATTTATGCATGCATTGAGTAAGTTGTGTAGGTTACTTGTGTTGTACATGTTAGCTCTTGTTAACAATGCATTAGATGGGACTGCGGTCCTTTAGTGAAAGCCCGAGAAGATGGTTGTTCATGGTTGGACGAGCGTTGACACTGGTCGACGATGCCTTAGATGGGGCGCGGTTCTTCTACTAATTTAATTTTTTATGCAGATCTGGCTGATGGAGAAGGTGAATCTTGTGCAGAAACCACCTACTAATAGGCACAGTGCTACAGCTTTCCTTTGTCGCCCTTACTACCAGATATGCAGCACTGAGGCAGCCTGGCGACAGTACCTCTCTTCTTTGACTGGCCCAGATATCACTTGGTAGTGCTCCTGATGGCGGATCCCTGCCATGACTCTGACTACCATGGATCACCCTGGTGTTCTGCTGATTGGTCTACGTTAAACTACTTTCTATTATTCTCATCGGATCATGCGGTAATTCGGTCGTAGTCAGATCATCCTTCACAGTATCAGAAGACATTTATTTTTATTTGCACTACGGGCCCCATTTCTAGCATTATATCAGAACGCTTGGCCATCTCGCTCACTGATGGAGATGCAGGAGATGTAGTATTCCGATCTTTCTGACGAGTACAGGTCATGGCTGATACAAGATAGGGAAAAAGGAGATAAAGAAGAGGGGAAACAAGTAACAAAGAGGAGAAAGATTTGAGGCACCCTGCTTTGTTTTAAAGATTTCACAGCTTTTCTTTCTATTTTGTTTGTAGAGTTTGGGACTTGCGCGCCCTCCCTTTTATTTCAAAACTTGAAATTAAAGCAGTGAAAATCCCACGTTATGCTTAAGATAGTTCAAAGTTATCCAAAGATTTTTTTTTCGATTGTTGCAATTAAATGACTTTTTTATGAAAATTTAAAGATAAATTTGCATTGGTCTTACTTAGATGCAAAGATTGTTAAAAACAAAGAATGTGGCCGGACTTCTTAAAAGAAGCTGCCTACGTATCCCAAAAAAAGTAGAATCAGGCCTTAGCATAGTTCGAGCTTGGTTTACACTCGGGTATTGATACTCTCCTTTTGTGATGCCCTAACTTTTACCAAGGTCGTCCTTTCGAATTTTTGGCCTTGCGGGTTGCTCTAACTTTTGCCTCAGTCGCTTTTTTGATTTTCAACTTAGCGATTTTTTATTTTATCTTTATTTTTCTCTCAAGGATAGTACTTTTTGAGTTGATCGAGGTTTACTAGAGTGGAGATGTCACGCCCCAAAATCTAGGGTCACGTGAAAAACCCACCGAACCACCATTTATAAAAAGATGCATTTTATAAATAAAACCATCAACCAAAATAATACAGCTTTTAGAATTAAAAAGAGTACTCGAGGTTCATCTCGCAATATAACATACATACTGTTCCATACATGCATAATATATCGCATCAAGGCGTACAAAACATGCCCTCAAAAACAGGCAACATATGTATGAATACATGATCTCATAACAAAAAGGAAAACTAAACAGTAGTCTTCCGCCACCACGAGCACATCTAGATCAACTCCTCGTGATCGTCAATACCTAAAAAAAGTTTTAACAAATTTCACTATGTGAGCCGAAACCCAATAGAAATAGACTATGATGCAATAAAGCAGGATATGCAATTACATAGCATAAGTTGACTCAACCACAAGAGCCTAAAAAGGTTTTTCATCCCTGAAATCATGCATTTCAACAATGCAAATAATGTTTAACAGTTAAGGAAAAATAGTATCGAAATGTTATTTTTTCACTCAAATCACACAACCGAGAAATATGTATGATAAATGATTCCTATGTACCGACTCTGTCAAACAAGGGACAAAGGCAACAACTATAGACTCCTGCCCATTACCCTAGTCCCGAACCATTTAAGGCATGTTAGATAAAGACAAGTTCTATACGGAGTCACAACAACATAAACCACTTTTTTTACAGGTCCGAAACCTGAGGGACAAAAACCACCCACCCCTTCTTTACGGGTTTTAACCCGAAGGACAAAGGTACCTACTTGCACAAGTTTCTGAACTTTCACAGAGGAGCAATAGAAGCCCAATACACCCGCTATCCCGACGCATCTATAGAATCATTTAAAAATCAACCCGTAGCCCAACTACAAAAACATTTCATGTTTTTTTTCCATTTCTATCAAAATGTTTCAAAACTGAAACTCGACCCCGATGGTTAGCTCCAAACCTCCAAAATACAGTTTTCAAGATTTTCACAAATCTTCCATTTTTAAACCACCTTTTTGAAAACCATGGATATCCACAAGTCATATCATGTAATAAACCAGTAAAAAAAGAAAAAAAATATACCTTTTATCCGAACAACATGGTTTAAACATAAAACGTGATATTTAATGCATTTTTAACCAGTGAAAAAGTATATAATTGCACGTAGCACTCTTTAACTACAACATAATCTAGGATCCTACCTCGAAGAGTCGAAACTCGAAGCCTCGAAAATCAAATCTCGTCGGAACAAGAATACGTCCGAATGGATGCGAAGCCCACAGCGTGAATAGCAAGGATCCACAAGATGATCGTCAAAACTAGGCCCGGGCACAACAAAAATGTAAAGAGAAGGTGGAGATTTTAGGAGAAAAAAGGTTTTTAGAAAGAAAATAGGCGTTGGATATATATAGACCACGAAAAAAAGGTCATCCAGTCGACTAAAGTGTCCCATTTAGTCGACTGAAGGGGTTCTGGATCTCAAAACAAACTCCACCGCCAGACCTCAGTCGACTGGATTGCCTAATCCAGTCGACTGAACAAGCCTATTATCGACCCAATAGACTAGGGTATCTCATCCAGTCGACTAGACAACACATGTTTTTCAGCCCCGAAGCCAACCAAACAAGCCTTAATAAAACCCGAGAAAGCGTAAAACACATTTGTACTTGCTGTTCTACAACATTAAAGCATAAACCAAACATCAATGATATGCATATAACGAAAATGGAACACGTCGCATATATATAGTACAAAAAGAAACGAACCCGGGTTTCACAACTCTCCACCCTTAAGGAATTTTGCCCCCGAAATTTACTATAAGGCTACAAGGCAAACAACTCTGGGTATATAGCACGAACCGCAGACTTAAGCTCCCACATAGCTTCCTCAATCCCGTGATGAAGCCGTAGGACCTTGACATAAGTAATGGTCCCCCTTCTCAACACTTGCTGCTTCGTGTCCAGAATCTTCACAGGCCGCTCCTCATTGTAACATCCTCATCTACCTATAACTCAGCCCAATCCAGAACATGTGATGGGTCAAGCTCATACCTCCTAAGCATGGAAACGTGAAACAAGTTATGCACAAACGCCAACTGTGGCGGCAAAGCTAGACGGTATGCTACCTCCCTAATCTCAAGAAACTCAAATGGTCCAATGAAACTCTGGTACAAACAATCTCCCTATCAATCTCAAACTCTGATCTGGACTCATAACCCATCCTGTAGTGTCCTTCCCACTAGCAATACGATCCTGTATCATCTGAGCCTCCTGGTCTGTTTGCTGAGCCTCTAGCACACGTGCAACCAATACAAGTCGTGAAGCTACTCAAAATAAGGTCGCACCTTTCCTTGTCTCCCCGGGACACAGATCAAACTCACCAACGTCTCCTAGCCATAAAAGCTAATAAACCATGAGATCTCCTACTGAGAGCGTCAGCCACGACATTGGCCTTCCCTAGATGGTACTGCAAGTCAAAGTCATAGTCCTCCAACAACTCCATCCACCGTCGTTGGCGTAGATTTAAGTCTTTCTACGAAAATTAGTATTTTAAACTCTTGTGATTGAAGAAAACCTCGAAGTGCTCATCATAAAGATAGTGCCGCCATGTTTTCAAGGCAAAGACCACAGATGCTAACTCCAAATCATGTCTCGGGTAGTTCTTTTTGTGAGTCTTCAACTGTTGAGATTCATAAGCTACAACCTTACCTCCCTGCATTAGAACACAACCCAGACCATCATGTGACGCGTCATAGTACACTGTATAACCTAAACCTCGCACAAGAATAATCAACACTGGTGTACTGGTCAATCTCATCTTCAACTCCTGGCATGCCGACTCACAGGACTCACTCCACACGAACATGACTCTCTTCTGCGTAAGACGCGTCATCGGCGCTGTAAGTCTAGAAAAATCCTTCACAAACCGCCGGTAGTAGCCTGCCAAACTCAGAAAATTACGAATCTCGAAGACATTCTTTGGTCGTTCCCAACCCATCACTGCATCAGTCTTCAAAGAATCCACTGATACTCCATCTGTCGACATCACGTGCCCAAGAAATCTCACCTCTGACATCCAAAACTCACACTTCTCGAACTTTACATACAAGCGATGCTCTCTCAAAAGTTGTAGGATAATACATAGGTGCTCATTGTGCATTGCCCTCGTGGGTGAATAGACAAGAATATCATCCACGAACACCACCACAAAGTTGTCTAGATACGAGTGAAAGATATGGTTCATCAAACTGATAAACATCGCAGGAGCATTCGTCAAATTGAATGGCATAACCAGAAACTCATAGTGACCATAACGAGTCGAAAAGGCGGTCTTCGCTATGTTCTCGTCCCAAATCCTCAGCTGATGGTACCCTGACCTCAAATCAATCTTCAAGAAGCAACTCAACCCCTTCAATTGATCGAACAAATTATCAATCCTCGGCATAGGATACTTATTCTTCACTATCACCTGGTTCAATTTCCTATAGTCAATACACAACCGCAAGGACCCATCCTTTTTCTTAGCAAAAAGAGCTGGAGCTCCCCACTGTGACGTACCCAAACGTACAAACCCCGTATCAAGTAACTCCTGCAGCTGTACCTTGAGTTCTCACAACTCAGCCGGTACAAAGCGATAAGATGGCATAGAAATGGGAGCAGCTCTTGGAATCAGATCAATAGAAAACTCTATCTCACGACTCAGTAGCAACTCGAGTAGATCATCTGAAAAAACATTTGGATAGTCACAAACCACATAGGGTAACTCCCCTCAAACCCCAATCGTCTCATCCAACCTAAGAGCAAAAAAATGGAAACCCAAATTTGCTCGATTTTGAGCAACACCAGGCTTAAACACCAAACTCTCATCCTGATCACCGACAAAACAAAAGCAATCACCCTTAGGCATACAGATCAATACCCTAAATTGATCACATTCTATAAAGGCATGGTAGGTAGTCAGCCAGTCCATCCCTAGGATGACACCAACGTGGTTGTCTTAAATGATAATGTCAAACTCTAAGCAATGACCGGCGACCCCCAACTTGCAGGATCTACAAACACGACTCGACACTACATTCCCACTAATAGGGGTCTCTACGCTCAATGCACTACCCAATGTGTCCGTCTCCAACCCCAATGCAATTGTAAAAGCAGAGGAAATAAAAGAATGCGATGCTCCCGTGTCGATAAGAACAATGGCCCATAATCTATATACTAAGAGAGTACCTCTTATCATGATGGAGTAGCTGTAGCATCGGGAACGAACAGTGCTTTGGAAGCACTGGGATCAGCAAGGACATATGCTCTTCCTTGCGGTGCTCTAGTCTGTCCACTGTGACCTTGGGCCGTCGACTGCCTCACAGACTGTGCTGAGACACCCTCTTCTATAAACCTAAACATCTGAGCCCTAGGTTGCTGATAAGACTGCCGTCCTTGTGCAGATGGAACGACTGGTGCTCCTGCTGTACTCTGTCCACTTCCTCCTTGAGGGTAATTCCTACGAATGTGCCCTAACTGGCCGCACCCGAAACATACTAGTGACTCTCTTCCCTGAGACTGGACAGGCGCTGAACTCTGAACCTGGCCCTTCTATGAGCACTCGGTGAACAATGCCCTAGATGTCTGCATCGATAACAAATGAACTCTCTCTGCTTTGGCCATCCCGTCGAGGCCACTGAAGGTGCAGGTGTGGAAAACTGCGGCTGATATGATCCCGCAGGATGAGAACTCGAGCCAGACAGCCTCTAGCGCTTTTTCTTGCACCCCTGGAACTGTGCATCTCCACCGCCCTATTGGCTCCTACTCTCTCTAACCCTGCAAATCTCGTTCAGGGTATCTTTCACAGTGATGGCCATCACCACCAAGTCTGTAAAGACGCGCATCCTGAATGCCGCCACTCTGTCTCGAATCACAAGTCTCAAACCCCTCTCAAACCTCTTCGCCTGGAACTCCTCTGTCGCTACAATCTCGTGTGCAAACCGAGACAGGCTGGTAAACTCGGCCTCATACTGGACCACTATCATCGTCCCCTGAGCAAGAAAAAGAAAGTTCTCTCTGTAACGATCTCTCGTGGTCTCCGAAAAGTACTTCTCTAGAAATACCTTTGTGAACGCCTCCCAAGTACCCCCCATTGTAGTCCTGGCAAACTTCCACCACGTATGGGCACTCCTCCTCAACTGGAATGCAGCAAATATAACCCTCAGATCATCTTCCTCTATCTGAAGCGTATCTAAAATCCTAGTCACCACCTCCAGCCATTCAGTGGCTACCGTAGGGTTGGGATCCCCAAAAAAGGTAGGAGGATCCAAGCGTCGAAACTCGTGCATTGCGACCGTCGCCCTTGGTTCAAGTACGCTTTCCCTGCCCCTAGCAGCCTTAGCCAGCTTCCAGATGGAGCCTACCATCTCACGCAACATATCTACCCCGTCAATAGGTCCTTGGGGTGCATTAGCATCCCCAACATCTAGGACTGGAACGTCCCTTCAGCCTAAACCACGGCCACGGCCTCAACCTCGGCCTCATCCTCCCCGTGTGGACATAACTCTATACAAAAGCAACACAGCAGTATAAGCTTCCATAGATAACATGTTAGTGCTAACATAGAAAAACATAATCATGCTAACACATAGCCATTTAAGATTATGAAAACACATCTCACATACCGAGAAGAACTGATAAGATAGATGCGTCAATTTGGATAACCTACTTAGATTCTTTGTTAGAAAACACGTCGGCTAAATCCATTTCTAACTTGGCTTCCAAATTTGTTAATCTAAATGTCCGGAGGCAAGACTAATCAATCTTGAGGTCCAACCTCCATATTCACTTATACACAAACTATCATACTCAATTGGCTATCATGCTCATGTTATAAAAATGCTTAAACACATGCAATCAAGCACAAGCAATCATTCTCACAAGATGATGCACCCTCTTTCTATGGCTCTTAGGTATTCGAATCTAGAGCTTTGATACTACGTTATCACGTCCCAAAATCTAGGGTCACGTGAAAAGCCCACCGAACCACCATTTATAAAAAGATGCAATTTATAGATAAAACCATCAACCAAAATAATACAGCTTTTGGAATTAAAAAGAGTACCTGAGGTTCATCTCTCAATACAACATACATACAATTCCATACATGCATAATATATCGTCTCAAGGCGTACAAAACATGCCTTCAAAAATAGGCAACATATGTATGAATACATGATCTCATAACAAAAAGAAAAACTAAACAGTAGTCTTCTGCCACCGCGAGCACATCTAGATCAACTTCTCGTGATTATCAATACCTGAAAAAGGTTTTAACAAATCTAACTACGTGAGTCGAAGCCCAATAGAAATAGACTATGATGCAATAAAGCAGGATATGCAATCACATAGCATAAGTTGACTCAACCACAAGAGCCTAAAAAGGTTTTCCATTCCTGAAACCATGCATTTCAACAATGCAAATAACATTTATCAGTTAAGAAAAAACAGTAACAAAACGTTATTTTTTCACTCGGATCACACAACTGAGAAATATGTATGATAAATGATTCCTATGTACCGATTTTGTCAAACCAGGGACAGAGGCAACAAATATAGACTCCTACCCTTTACCCTTTTCCTGAACCATTTAAGGCCTGCTAGATAATGATAAGTTCTATACGAAGTCACAACAACGTAAATCACTTCCTTTATAGGCCCGAAACCCGAGGGACAAAAAGCACCCACCCCTTCTTTACGAGGATTAACTCAAAGGACAAAGGTACCTACTTGCGTAAGTTTTTGAACTTTCACCGAGGAGCAATAGAAGCCCAATACACCCGCTATCCCGACACATCTATAAAATCATTTAAAAACCAACCCGTAGCTCAACTACGAAAACATTTCATGTTTTTCTCCATTTCTATCAAAACGTTTCAAGACTAAGACTAAACCCTGAAGGTTAGCTCCAAACCTCCAAAATACAATTTTTAAGATTTTCACAAATCCTCTGTTTTCAAACCACCTTTTTGAAAACCACGGATATCCACAAGTTATATCATGTAATAAACCAATAAAAAAGTGAAAAACATGCTTTTTATCTGAACATGGTTTAAATATAAAACATGACATTTAAAGCATTTTTACCCAGTGAAAAAGCATATAATTGTACGTAGCACCCTTTAACTAAAACATGGTCTAGGATCCTACCTCGGAGGGTCAAAACTCGAAGCCTCGAAAATCAAACCTCGTCAAAACGAGAATCTGTCCGGATAGATGCGAAGCCCACAACGTCGATAGTAAGGATCCACAAGCTGATCATCAAAAACTATGTCCGGGCATAACAAAAATATAGAGAGAAGGTGGATAGTTTGGGAGAAAAAAAAGTTTTCAGAAAGAAAATAGGCGCTGGATATATATAAACCACGAAAAAAAGGTCATCCAGTCGACTGAAGTGTCCCATTTAGTCGACTGAAGGAGTTCTGGATCTCAAAACAACCTCCACCGCCACACCTCAGTCGACTGGATTACCCAATCTAGTCGACTGAACAAGCCTACTATCGACCTAGTTGACTGGGGTATCCCGTCCAGTCGATTGGACAACACCCACTTCATCCAAATATGTTTTTCAACCCCGAAGCCAACAAAACAAGCCTTAACGAAACTCGAGAAAGCGTAAAACACATTTGTACATGCTTTTCTACAACAGTAAAGTATAAACCAAACATCAAAGATATGCATATAACGAAAAAGGAACACGTCGCATATATATAATACAAAAAGAAACGAACCCAGGTCTCACAAGATAACACATTGTCATCCAAATCCATTATAATGACTACACCACCAGTTATGATGGTTTTGATTAAAAATGGTCCGAACCAGTTTGGCTTGAACTAAGTTTTTAAGAACTAAGTTTTTAAGAACTAAATCCATAATAGGAGCCCTAATTTTTTTAAGAACTAAGTCCCCTTCTCTGAGATCACGGGTCTTGACCTTCTTATTGAATGCTTGAGCTATCCTTCTTTGGTACCCTTGTATATGAAATAGAGCCTACAACCTTCTTTCATCAAACAAGAGTAACTCTTCCATTCAGTTCCTTTTCCATTCTCCTTCTGAAATACTAGCCTTGTCCACTACTCTTAGTGAAGGAATTTTCACCTCAATGGGTAAGACAGCTTCCATCCTATACACTAAAGAGTATGGTGTAGTTCCTGTTGAAGCCTTGATTGACGTCTTGTATCTCCAAAGTGCAAATGGTAAATGTTTCGGCCAATCCTTGTGCGAGCTAATCATCTTTTACAAGATCTTGACGTTCTTGTTTGCTGCCTCAACTGCCCCATTGGTTTGCGGCCGATATAGTGACGCCTTGTGGGCCACTATCTGGTATTCTTCGAAAAGATCCAAGACCTCACTCTGGAAGTGTGATCCATTGTCTGAAATAATTTTATGGGGGACCCCGTACCGACAAATGATGTTTTTCTTGATAAACTTGGCAACATGTGAAGCTCTTAAGACCGAGTAGGAGGCTGCTTCCACCCACTTAGTAAAATAGTCAATGGCCACCAAAATAAACTCGTGCCCATATGACGCCTTTGGTGTTATCCTGCCGATCACATCAATGCCTCATACTAAAAATGGCCATGGCGACAACAGGTTATACAGTTGAGATGGAAAAACGTGTATAAGATTTGCATAAATTTAACACTTATGACACCTTCGCACGAACTATATACAATCTATCTCCATCGTCATTCAAAAGTATCCTTGTCGTAGGATCTTTTGGCTAACATGTTTTCACTCATGTGAGGCCCATAGACCCCTGCATGTATCTCTTTCATCAGCTCTTGGCCTTCTTCAGTGCTGACACACAGCTTATTGACCCCAGAATGTCCTCGTTTGTATAGTCTTTTCTCGTAAATGACAAACTATGCAAATAGTCTTCGTATTGCCCTTTTGTCCTTTTTACTAGAAAACTTGGAATATTTTCCTTTCTCCACAAAGTTTTGAATGTCAAAATACCATGGGAGTTCATCAGCGCTCTCCTCGATCGCGGTCGTCATCTCGTATGCCAGCTTTCTCTTCTGTTTAATTATTAACGGCCTCATTTTAACCCCGAATGGTATGTCAATCATGGATGCTAGGGTGGCCAGTGTGTCGGTGAACTTGTTCTACAGTCTTGGCACATGGGTAAAGATCACTGATTCAAAACATGGTATCAGCTTCTTCAGCTCTTGATGGTAGAAAATTAATGTCAAGTCCTTGACCTTCCATTCTCCTCTTGCTTGCGAGACCACAAATGCTGAGTCTCCGATGACTTCCAACTTATTTGCCCCTAGTTCTAAGGCTGCCTCTAATCCAGCTAAGCATGCTTCATACTCAGCTTGATTGTTGGTAACTTCAAAATTGAGCTTTAGAGACAAAGAAACGTGTGATTCGTAAAGAGTGACAAGAAGGACTCCTATTCCATAACTATTCTTGTTGGATGCGCCGTGAAAGTATAGAGGCCACTTGTCATCCCATCAACTGTTCGTCAGGAAACTGGAACTTTGTGTCTTCACCTCCCTCGACTAGTTAGTTACTAGAAACTCTGCTACTGCTCTACCTTTGACTGACTTCTGAGTGACATATTTGAGGTCAAATTCTGATAGTAACAATAACCAACTAGCCAGTCTTCCTGTCAGTGCCGACTTCTCAAATAAGTACTTCAACGGGTCTATCCGGGAGATAATATTCATCGTGAAAGACAGCATGTAATGTATCAATTTTTGAGAAGTCCAAACCAAATACCAACACGTCTTTTCCAGTGGTGTGTAACGTATCTCTGACCCCATCTTCTTCTTGCTTAAGTAGTAGACCGCTCTTTCAGTTTTGATTTCTCCCTCTTGTGCCAACATGCATCCTATAGCTGAATCAGTCATTGGCAAGTAAAGAATCAGTGGCCTATCAGGTTCGCAAGGAGGTAAACCAAGTGAATTTTGCAGGTACTATCGCACGACATAGAAGGCGTCTTGGCATTTCTGATCCCATTCAAACTTAACTCCTTTATTTAGAAGGCAGAATAGTGGCTCACAGGTAGTTGTCAGCTTCGCTATAAATTGGCTGATGAACTGTATCTTACCCAGGAAGCCCCCGACTTCTCGCTCAGTCCTCGGGGGAGGCATTTTCAAGATTGCTTTAATCTTTGAGGGGTCAACTTTGATGCTTTGTTGAGTGATCATAAATTCAAGCATTTTTTCGGCAGTAACTCCGAAGGCACACTTCTGTGGGTTAAGCCGCATCTTATATTTTTAAATCTTTTCAAAGAACTTTTGCAGTGCTACAATGTGGCCATCTCGATTCTTAGACTTGACTATCATATCATCCACATACACTTCAACCTTCTTATGTATCATGTCATGCAGTAAAGTAGTGGTGACCCTCTGATAGGTTGCCCTAGCATTCTTTAAACCAAATAGCATCACACGATAAAAATAGGTCCCCCAGGGTGTAGTGAACGTCGTCTTTTCTCTGTCCTTGGGGCCCATCAGAATCTGGCTATACCCAGAGAAGCCATTCATGAACGATAATAAGGCATGCCCTGCCGTACTGTCTACTAAAACATCGATATGCGGCAGTAGAAAGTCATCTTTCAGGCTAGCCTTGTTGAGATCTCAAAAATTCACGCAGACTCGGATACGACCGTCCTTCTTTAAAATTGGCACAATATTGGCTACTCACTTTGGATACTCAATTACCATCAGGAATCCAGCATTGATCTGTTTGGCGACTCCTTCTTTGATTTTCAGAGCCCTTATTGGCCAGATTTGTCTCAACTTTTGTTTGACCGGTTTAGCATCATAGTACAAGGGGATATGGTGTTGGACAATGTTGGGATCAATTCAGGACATATCCTCATAAGACCATGCAAAATACATCTTTAAATTCTTTTAATAAAATTATTAATTGTTCACATTCAACTAAGGACAAAGAAGAGCCAATTTGTACATTTTGTGGGTTAGTTTCATTACCTAGATTTATTGACAAAGTTTTTTCAATTATTGGTTGGGCACGCATTTTTTTTCTCTTTTTATTAAAAATTTTATTTCTTCAGAGATATTCTCGTCGAATTCAAAATCACCAGAAAGCATATAAAATAAATCAAACAAAGTAGGGTAACTGAAAATCTCGTTCATTTCATTGAAGGAAGACGGAATTACAAACTCAAAAGTATAAACAGGAGGAGATACACAAACATACGTGCTTTCAACTACAAACTCAAACTCAGACTCATAGCATGCAACATGCACATTATAGGACTCTATGGACCAGTTCTTTACATCCTTTGCAGACACATCCACAATGAGCTTAGCATAATCTGCTGGTGCATTGTAGCCCATCATCAAACAATCCTGGTCAACTATGTGCATCTGTGCCATCTTTTCACTGAAGAATGCCCCCATATCAATTCCATCCAACTTATCGGCCCAATCTTTCTCTTGAATTTTCTCTTCTTCTCCTTTCACAGCTTCCTCTTCCTCCGTATCAGATAGTTGATGGCCAAAGAAGATTTTCAATCCTGGTAGCTTCTGGTTGATTTCTTCATCAAACCATGGCTCTGTGAAGCCACAGTATGGGAAATTTTCTCCTTATTTGACAAAGTAGCCATTGAGTGTTCTTGAGTACTTAGCCTTTCGTCCCCCTTTGCCCTTTCAATTCTTCTCCCATCGACTTATACCCAAGACCGAAACGACGCGAAGCTGGCAATACCTGGATAGGTTCCGAAATACCCTATTGTTTACGACCCAACCCCAGTCCTAAGAAGTAAGACATTTGCTTCATCATTGTAACCACTCGCGGGTTGATGTAATTTTCCTCTTCCTTCAATAGCATCTGCACAGCCTGAGTTTCATCGAATTAGAATCCACTTAACGACACATCCCCTTCGCCATGCTGAACGTCCAAGAGAGTCAAGCCCTCTCCTCTTGGAGGTTAAATATTATCTTCTCCGTGCATGGTCAACGCTGCCCCATTCTTTATCAATTTTAGCTTTTAGTGGAGAGTAGATGGCACTGCCTGGATGTTTGGGTCGTGCACCCATGGCCTGCCTAGAAACAAATTAAAGGAAGCTGGCACGTCCAGCACATGGAATTCAATTGACGTCTCCAAAGGCCCCACTAATACTGTAAATGATACCAATCCCAACACATCTCTTCTTATACTATCGTAGGCTCGAACTCCTTGATTGTAGGGCGTGAAATGGTCCGGTTTTATCCCCAGGCAAACTGCAGTCCTGAGTGGGCATACGTTCAAGGCTGAACCATTATCAATGAGCATTATCAGGACCTACTTCTCTAAACATTTGACAGTAATGTGCAAAGGCTTACTGTGATTCTTCCCTTCTAATAGTAAATATTTCTCAAAAAAATAGATCACTTTAGGCTCCACAATCGGCGGTATTAACCCAATCAACTGTTCAGGGGCCGCGTCAATCGATACATTAGCTTTATTCAGAACTTTCATCATGATTTGCCGGTGTCAGTGTGAAGCCATTAGCAGACCCCAGATACTAATGTTGGCCTGTGTCTTTTTTAGCTGCTTTAGTACATCGTTGTCCTCTTCTTCTTGTTCCTTCTCTTTTCTCTTCCCGCTTGTCTGTCCTTTTTCAAGCTGAGCCGGCTTGAAGTGCCACCCACTTCTAGTCAGATGCTCTATGCCTTCCTCTAGATCCCACAGTCCCGGCATCGCACTTTCAGTCTGCCTTATTTCATCCAAGCACAGAGGGCTTTCGAATGCCCATAAATCATTTAAGTAGGTGACTGCTATTCTTCCTTTTCTTTTTTCTTCATCCTCTATGCCCCATATGTTGTCGACTTCCTCCCAGATGTCCTCTTTGATGTATTCTATCAACTATTCCTGGTCAGCCCAAAAGTCAGTCCATTCAGTCCCATTTGATTTTAGCACAACCCTCACTAACTAATAAGATTGCATATCATCAACAAATACCTCCTCCTCAAAAAGTTGAGGAAGGGTAATGCCATCGAGCACATGGCTTAATCTATATGGCCGCACCGGGTAGTCCAACGGTTAGTCATTTTCCTCATTACGCTCCTCTTCTTCTTGTTGGTTAGCTTGGATTGCCATCTGATACCCTTCCCAAGCATCATCATTTCATTCTTTCATCATATCCCAGCCATTCCAACCATAATTAGTGAACAAGCTGTTTGATCTTTAGCAGCTAAAACATGCAGGCGTGGTAGATATTCTGAACAGATGTACTGGCTCAAATCTTCTAATTATCTTAAAGACATGCAGTTTACCCCAGCTTTCTTGGCATGGTTTGGCAGAGGGTTGGTCGTGACATTTGGCTTTGGAGTAGCAGATAGTGGATGGATTATTTTGTTGTCGACGAGATCCTAGATCTCATGACGCAGCCTCATACACTTATCAGTTAAATGCCCGTGACCTTGGTGGTAGGCGCAGTACTGCGAAGCATTATACCGCAGCGGTAGGGGATCAGGTATGAGCATTGGGTCCAACAACTTGATAAGCCCTTTCTCGACAAGTTAATTCAAGGCTGTGGATAATGAAATGTTGAGGGGAGTGAAAACTCTCCTTGGCCTTTGTTGCGACTGCTAACTGTTGTTTAACTGTGGAGTACCACTTGACTGTTGAGCGGAGGAAGAAGGGTTCAAAAGATTAACCTCATTCGAATGAGACACGAGGTTGGTAGTAGCGGACTGATTTTAGTTGTTAGCGGGGAAGGTCCTTCTTGATTTTTAACTGGACTCAACTTTCTCAATGTCTCTAAACTGAATGATGTCCTCTATCTGCACCTCAGCATCAAATAGCTGCTCAAAGGTAGAGAGCGGCTGTGTGATAAGATAACATTTTAGGGGAGACTGTAGATTTTTCACCACAATTCTCACTTGTTCTTTCTCGGTAGGCCAGTTCGTCATCTTGGCTGCCTTCCCTCTTCATCGAGTTAGAAAATCCACAAATAATTCCCAATTTTCCTGACAAGTCATTTTCAGCTCGCAGGTAGTCACGTCCAGCTGAAAGTTGTAATTGTTTTGACTGATGAATGTAGTGGCTATATCTTCCCAAGTTCTAGTCCTGGCCACCTCTAGAAAGAGGAACCATCTCTGTGTTACCCCAGAAAGCGACCAGTAGAACAATTAGGCCTTTAGCTTATCATCAATTCTCATAGGGGAGAGAGTACCAACATACATCCTTAGATGGATCCGGGGATCTCCGGTGCCATCAAATTTCTTCATCTCTAGCATCTTAAATTTTTTTGGCAGTTTGGCATCTAGGAATAAACACAAATTGCCTACATCCAACTTTTATTCTTTCACTCCCTTTGCCTTTCTCAGTACCTTCACCATTCGATCAATCTTTTCTGCCAGTGTGGACTCCCTAGATTTGGCCGTAATCTCTTCCTCTACCGGGACATGTCGGGGAACCCAGGTTGGCGCAGTGACTTGTGGTGCATCCTGTCCCTGGTTGTCGTCCCAAAAGTCTTCACCATTCTCATTTCTGTCATCCGACTGTCCATTCACGCCAGGCAGACTGGCCTGAATTGCCCTAATCTATGCTTAGCACTGATTCTGAGCCTAGGTTTGCTGCTCCATGGCCCGTTATATCTCAGTGATCACCCTCATCAGGGCTGTTAAGTTAACTTCATTTTTCACCATATTAGATGATTCAGCTGGTTATTCAGATATTCTGTAGAGTTTGCCTATTACAAACCTAGCCTGGACACGTGTCGATTGTAATCTTTTCGGCTTAATGATCTAAACCTGAAGGAAACTTGGACCCCAAAAGTAGAATAACCAATATCAAACACTTTCCTGAATGGAGAACTCAGACAAAACATCCCAGATACCCAAAACGGCAAGTAGATAATCACTAAAACTGAAGTAACACCCCTGTCGGGTTCATAATAGCAGCATAACAATAGGATAACCCGAGATAATAGCTACGAAAAAGATCAACCAAATTCTAAAGGGAAGATTTATTCAAAGAATCTAAACGAAGAAATGGGCAGCGCTCCGACAAGAAAATAGAACTAGGCTAAAAGGATCGATTTGGTCCTAAGATTCTAAATGGGCAGCACTTCGGTAGGCAAGCAAGACTAACTCACACGGGTTTAACAAGGGTTCAAAGAAAGCGAGCCTAAACCAAAACGAGAGATAAAACTAACAACCCGGGAAGAACCCGAAAGAGAGAGAAACTATCTTAGAGGTTTTAAAATAAAATATGAGCATGACCCCAAGAAGAAAACTAACGGTAAGAAAGCCAGACAAGGTGAAGAGCAAAAACCCAGGTAAAAACTCGAAGAAAGAACTAACCTAAACAACAAGGGATAACAGAAAATTCGGGTCAAAACTGGAAAAAGAACTAGCCTAAGCCGATCAAACAATCCTAACAATCGCAAAAAAATATATAATTAATAAAACACATAATCCTACTGGGTTAGCAGCACCTAATAGGGGGTTCCAAACTACTATATGCAAATAGGCCAATTTTGGTTAACAATCAGGGTACCTTTTGAATAGAGCCGGGTATAAACCTCTTATGCCTGGTGTGGTGCAGGCCATGATCAAACAGTAAGCACGAACTCTTTTACTGCACCTATGAAAGCGTACAGTCAGTAAGGTTTGTCCGTCTTCCCAACAATCTCCGAAACGGATGAACGTTCAGGGCATCAGGTCAACCAGGCATGAGGGGTTAAGAACCATGCATATGCATGCGAAAATGCAACTGAGAAATACATACTAAGAACCAATAATATTTTCAAGTCTAGCCCTCTTAATTGATTTTGTAAACCAGTCCCCAGTCGAGTCGCCAGAAAATACTATAGCGCCGAAATTTTGGGATTTTGTTTTGTATAGAAATATAAAAATTCCAAAGATATTTAGAAAATATTTTAACACCATAAAAGTTAAATTTTGAAAATCTCTTTTTGTTTTAAAAAAATAGAGTCGCCACTTAATTTTTGAAAAAAAACTAAGAAAAACAAAAATGGCTACTAATCTCTAAAACGTTAACCAGAGAAAGAGGATTCGGGGGCTAAGGTACGAATCAATGAAGGTGTTAGGCATTCTGTTTGCCGAACTATAAGGTTGGCCTCCACTAATCATCATTGGTTGTTAATTAGATTTCTCAAATACATGCAAATATAGAAAATAGAGATAAAGAGAGAACATCCAAAATCAAATATGAAAAATACATAACATACGTATATAGAACTCCGAATCAAATAAGTATAAAAAAAATCCTAAATCTACCGCATGCAATTTCTAACTAAAGGATAAATGGAACAAACCTGCATGTAATATCACCAAAATTAACATGATTCAAAGAATGAAAAACATGCTAAAATTCACTAAAATTACCTAAACATGAATTACTAACAAAATAAGTTAAACTATTCTGAACACAAGTTTAAAGAAAGTAATTAAAACATACATATTACCAAAATAAACTAAATTAGCATTAACATGACGAACTTTTAATAAAAAAATGCTAAATGTAAAATAAGAAATGCATGAAAAGAAAATTCTACATTAAAAGAAAGCTTACTAACAAAAAAATTAAAAATAAGAGTTTTATGACAAAAGAAAAATTAAAGATTTTAATCAAAAGAAAATAAGAACAAAATGATGATTTACAAAAGAAAATGAAATCAAAGACAAAGGTTCTAAAACAGGAAAAAAAAAGAAACTAAAAATTAAGGAACTAAAATTTGTATTATGTGAGAACACTATTTGCAAAATAAACTAACAAACCTAAGCTTGAGAAAACTAAACTAAGTTGGCAAACTTAAACTAATTATTAAGAGATTAGATGAGTATAAGAAAAGAAAAGAAAAATAAAATATTACCATGAAAAGAAAACTATTATTATGAGATTTTGTGAATTTTGTATGTCAAATAAAGTAAAAGAGATAAAAAAAATAAGAGAGACGTAATTAGAAGGAATTTAAGCTAACATTTAAAGACCTAATGCATAAAAGAAAAGAAATAAAAATATTAGTAATAAAAATCTAACTAACATAAAAAAGAAATAAAAGAAACTAAGTACAACTATTTAACTAGAAAATATGAATGTAGTATTGACAATTGCATTCACAAAAATGTAAATGCATTGATTATGAAAATTAACAACATTAACAAGTTGTAATTGTCAAAACATATTTAACACTAATTAATGAACTAATGAAAAGTAACAATATGTTAAATGTGAATGTGTAATACGGGTAAAGTAAACAAACTAATCAAACAAAATAACATTGAAATTATAACATGAATTAACTAGTTTCCTCAAACCAAACACATTCATTATAAGGTAAATGAAATCTAGTGATTAAAGCAACTACATAAGTAATGTAATAATATATGCAGGATTAAACAAGTAAATTAACGCGGTCACTTCAAAGAGATAGATAGGAAATAGAGGTAGAAGGACCGGAGATCCAAATAAATTACCTAGATTGCTAAGGAATCCTTGAGTCGGGGAATGGTGCCAACAATCCAATCCTCAAGATCCAAGTTAGGGTTTTAATGTTGGCGTCAGAGGTCCGACTCTCGGTACTTCGACAAGGTTTCGGCGTCGGGGCTCGAAATTGCTCGGTGTCTCGGCAGAGTTTCTCTCTCTAAAATTCTCTGTTCATAACATACAAGGAGGTACAGTATTTATAGAATTCCTCAACCAATGAAAGGTTGACACGTTTTGAGACACGTCAGGCCATTTGAATTTGGGAGTCGCCAGGTCCAAAGTTGGCGGTCGCCACAAAAAGCAAGCTTCCAAGAAGTTCTTATGGCAGTCTCCACAATCAAGTTGGCGACCCCATGGTTCAAATGTGGCAGTCGCCACTTTGGTTAGGGTTTTCAAGAAGTTCTATTAGCGGTCGCCACAATGGAGTTGGCAGTTCAAAAATAATTTCATTGGTTTGAATGTTCTTATCATTAGGTTTAAATACCGAGTTTGGATCATTTTTCGAGGATCGTGCTGAGGTATCATTCTAACTGTTTTCATCATCGAATTTATCTATGATTGGGTGGGGTCAAATTTGAGTGTCTATAACTGCGAGCAGCAAAGCAGAAGAATGCCCCAGTCGAGCCCAGGCTAACAGAAAATCAAAAAGCACAGCACTCGAAAACCTTGAAAGAGAAACCCAAAAACCATACTAACACTAAACAAAGGAACATCCGAGATAAAGGTTTAACCAAAGGTTCTATGGGAGAAAACGGACTGCATCCTAAGAGGAAAATAGATCTAAGCCAAACAAAACCCTAAGCCAGAACTCAAACAGGAGTCCGAGAGAGGAAGCAAGCCTAAACAAACTCGAAGGTACTAAGCCGACATCCCGAGTAGAGCTCCCGGGGGACAGAAAGCTATCCTAAGCTAAAAACGATGGCCTCAACCAAAACCCAGGCAAAACCCCATAGAGAAAAATAGACGAAGGTTAAGACCAAAACCTGAGTAAGAACCCAAGAGAAAAACTATTCTAAAACGAACAAAGGCTTGAAGCAAACCTAAGCCAAAACCCGGGAGAAAAAACTATTCTGAGCCAAACAAACAAATAAAAGGTCCTAAACAAATGCAAACAAAACATACAATTAAACAAAAAAATTTAATCCTACCGATTACGTATCTAATGGGAGGTTCTATACTACTATATGTAGAAAAGGCCGATTTGGTAAACACTCTATGTACCTTCTGAATAGAGTTAAGAATATACCTCACATGCCTGGTGTGGTGCAGGACATAGTCTAACGGTACGCAATAACTCTTTTTCCATACTTAAATGAGCGTACGGCTAGAAGGCTTGCCTGCCTCCCCGACATACCCCCGAGATAGTAAATTGACCAGGGTATCGGGTCGACCAAGCAAGAGGCTGAGAACAATGCAAAATGCGTACGAGAATACAAATGAGAAAGTCAGATTAAGTATAAATGATGTTTTCGAGTCTAGTCCTCTTATTTAATTTTATAAACCAATCCCCAACGGAGTCACCAGAAAATATTATGGCGCCAGAATTTTGAGTTTGGTTCAAAACAAATAGGGAATTCAAGATTTATTTTGAAAACGTTTTAACACCTTGAAAATAGAAAGATTTTGAAAAAAACCATTTTTCGTGAAAAATAGTGTCACTACTTGGTTTTTAAGAAAAACCAAGAAAACATAAATGAGCCATTGATCTTTAAGACGTTTAACTAGAAAAAACAAGGGTTCAGGGGATAAGGTACGAATCGAGAAAGGTGTTAGACACCCCGTTCGCCTATCTACAAGGTTGACCTCTACTAATTATCATTGATTTTTAATTAGATTTCTCAAATACATGCAAATATAAAAAATAGAGGCAAAGAGAGATCATCTAAAATTAAATAATGAAAATACATAACATAGGTATATAAAACGCCAAATAAAGCATAAAAGAAATCCTAGATCCTAAGGCATGCAAATTCTAACTAAATGATACATGGCACAAATCGCATGCGACATAATGGGATCATTAACACATAGCTAACAAATCCTAATCAAACTAAAACATGAAACTGATGATACATAATAAGCATAACAAGAGTTTAAACAAAAGGAAAATAAACCCTAAGGTTCTCTAAGCCTTAATCATACTGTCAATACATCACAAATTGCATACTGGAGGTTACATATCATCTACAGAATACTAAAACAGCAAAAACAGGCTACTGGAACAGCACAAAGGTTGCGGTCGTAACATTTGGATGTTGCTGTCGCAAGGTGAAATGGAGAAAAGGTTGTCGACCGAGGATCAATGTCGCGATCGCGAAGATGTGAGTGCTAGAACATTGCGTGTGCGACATTGATCGTTGCAATCACAAGGAATTTAAGCATTGTTTTACTGAATTTTGGTAAACAGTGTGTTGGGTGCAAGCATGCAATATGTGGGGATCAACTATGAAACAGAATCAAATGAGAAATTAAAACTTATTCTAATCACACCACGACTAAGGCATGAAAATTTCGATACAAACCACAATCCTAGAATTAAGCATGCTAACAATGTAATTAAAAGCAATAAAACTTAATGATTAAGATTCTTTCAAAAATAAAAAATAATTAAAGCAAGGACAATTTGATATTAACTAACATTTTAGAATTAAGCATGCTAACCAAGTAATCAGAAATAATACACTAACTAAAAACTAATCATGCTAATTATAAATTGAAATACGAAAATTAGTCCGGCCTCTCCACGGGGGTAGAAGGTGTGGAGAGAAAAATATCGGGGATCATGCAGGTATACCTAAAACACGGTATCTGGATGTATCCTTATGTCGTAAGGATGCAATGGTCGTTCCTCCAATCGCCCGATAAATACTCCAATTCCAGTACTCTGGGAGGGAAAGGATAATAGTACGAGTCGGGGTGCGAGTTAATAATGCAGCAGAGTACCGATGTCTACAAATTGTACTCGATAAAGCGGTAGCGTATCGATGTCCAAATGTGTCCTTCTAAAATCGTATCAAAGGTACGTATTTATAGATAATGCTACCCAATGAGGTGGTGACACGTTCCAAGCTCAGATGATAAAGAGGTAGCGGTCGCAAGCTTTGAACATTGAGGTCGCAACATTGAAGGTTGCGGCCACGAGGTTTGTGAGGGTTTCCACAGATTTCTTGTTGCGGTCGCAACAATCAACATAACAGTCGCGAGGTTCAAAGGTTACGGGTAAATTACTTGGGCCAATGAACAACTAGGTCGCAATAGTTGAAGGTTGCGGCCTCAATGCTCGAAAAATGTGATCTTGCAGTTCGATTTCCCAGAGTGCTGGAATTGAATCATTTTTCGGCGATCGTTTAAAGACTTTGGGCATCATCCCACTCAATTTTTATCATTGGATTCAGCTGGATAAGCCTAAGATTCGGTGGGGTCAAATTGAGGTGTCTACATTACTGTACACGCCAAATAGCCCTTACAACCCTTCCTCAACATTTTATTTGCTTAAAGAGCTGAAACAAATCCTACTGATGACAACTTCATATCTCCTTAAAATAAAAACATCGGTTAGTTTGGTATAGCAAAAACTACTCTCTTGTGATGGCAATTAATCGTCGCGTGATATTTGAAGAGCCAGTCCATACTCAAGATAACATCAAAATCACAAATCGCTAGCGAAGTCAAATCTATTGGCAAAATTTTACCATCTAACCCTACTACACGTGATCTGCACATGTCCCTCAACAGCACTGTCTCTCCTATGGGGGTAGTCACAAAAAGACATGTATCCATGGACTCCAAAGAAATAGATAAACGACGTAAGAACTCAAGTGACGCAAAAGAATGTGTAGAACTAGAGTCTATAAGTGCACTTGCAGAAGTAGATGGTATGACGATAGTACCTTGCACTACTGATAGCGAAACCTCTGCCTCATAGCTAATGAGGGCATACACACGTCTATAATTCTGACCATATGTCTTGTTTTAATTTGGGTACCTTTGATCTCCTTGGCGAGCTTGCTGACCCTGAATTGGCCTACCATTACGAGTATATGGCCTTTGATCCTTAATTGGCTACTGCCCCTGTTGTTCCATAGCCCTTTTATTCCTATAATATGTAGACATATGTCCTGGTAGCCCACAATTAAAGCATATCTTCAGTATGCCGTCATAACGATAGCCACGAGAATGGATCTTTCCACATTTGTTACTTAGTTTCAATTCTGTTGTTTAGTACCCCTGCTAGTCGGCGCCTATGTATGCGCCTTCTTAGCAAAGTTACCCCCTCTACTATTGTTCAATGTCGGACTTGACCTCTTCGGTTGCTGCTCTCTACTTCTCTATGTATCGTTCAAGCTTTTTTCTACTAAAAGAGCCTTAGTAACCAGCTCGAATATTGTTTTAGCCTCAAATAATGAGATTCTACTACGAATAGTTGGTCGCAGGCCCATCTCAAATAATACCACTTTGTCCTCTTTCTCAACAACGTGATATGGCACAAATTTGGATAATTCCGCAAACTTTGCCTCATACTCGGCTATTCACATACCCCTCTGTTCCAGGGTTAGGAACTCTAGTTGTTTTTATTTTCTTACAACCACTAGGTAGTATTTCTCATCAAATAACTCCAAAAACTCGGTCTAGACAATCTCGTGCTCTCTTCCTTCATACTGACGCTTCATCATGCGCCACCAATGTTCATCTTGTCCTTCTAAAACAAGAGTTGTCAATGACACCCTATGTTCTTCGATGCAGTCTAGGTGCTCAAAAATCTTCTCCGAGCGCATTTTTCTCAATTCTGTCTTGTCAAGATCAACTGACCCCTTAAAAGTCAGAAGGGTTGCCTTCAGAAATTTCTCAAACACTATGCCCTTATCTAAATTCATGGGTCTATCCACACCTCATGCTCCCCCTACTCCTTGTTGGGGTTGCTGGCTAATGATCATACCTACCAAGGCTTAGAGTGCCTGATAGGCCCCCTAAGAGATTGGGAGAATCGGGGCCGCTGGAACTACTGGGCTTGCTAGGGCAACAGAAGTAGGTGGGGCAACAGGAGCCTGATCACGCTCCCCATCCCCTCTAGTCGTGAACCTAAATGTCACATTCTATCTTGGACAAGCCATTTCTGAGATTTAGATAGAGAAGCAAAACAAGATATAAGTTCAATAGGTGATTAAAATTGTAAGTACAAACTCAAAATACCTATAGAACTCTGACAACTGGGACCTCCACTAAAACATGATGTATTATTATATGCAAGATTATATACATAAACCTAGAGTCTGATACCCACTCTAGTCACACTCAAATTTGGAGGCATGACCGACTGTGGACTACGGACCTTGTCCCATAGGCCACGAAAGCCTGAATATCAAAATAATTCACCAGAAAATATATAATGTGCTGACATACATTATTACCAAAATAACTCAAACCATAAGTTTTGTGGGCCACAAACCACAAGTTTTGTGGGTCACAAACCACCCACTATCCTTCATATAAAACTTAGTATAGTCACTAATCAAGCACAAGAAAAAAAAATCGAATCAGAAAACTCCTAAGAGGTCACTAAAATCGGATCACAAGATACTACATAGTTTACCACTAAACACCCTACTAATCACTTGAAAATGTTAACAACAATATCAGCCGATGGTTCGATGAATGGTTAGCATATATAGTAAAATACAATTCAAAATGGGATGTCCAATACACATATAACTGAAACATAATTATGGCATATAATGAAGTGTAAAATCATCTGATACAAAAAATTCATTTCCTTTCGTCAAATTAACATTTTACATTTAACACTATTTGCAAATAAATTCACCCAATTCAAAGCCAGTAATAAGTAACCAGTGCATCAAATCCCATCATAATAACCAACACCAGAATGGTGGTAACAACATGATCATCTATTATCGGTAGAAACCATAAATAAAATAAATAATCAATACCGAATATATATAAGCTCATGGCATCATCGGCTTATTGGATCCAACATCGAACATAGAGTCACCACGGGGTGGCGCTCGAGTCTCTTCTATAAGATGATCCGGTTAAGGTCACCGGACAACACCCGGGCCATCTCTTAAACCGTTGAGCACTAGAGTCACCACGAGCACAAGGCTGAGCCTTTTACTTAGCGACCAGAGTCACCTTCATAAATAGCGTATCCCCTGGACTTTTAACATCATCTCAAAGTAGAATTTCATAACATCACACCATATAGTTGTGTGTAAAAAGTTGCATGTAATATATGAATATGTCAAAAAAAATTTCATGCCATGAAGTTTAAATCGCAAATATTCATATACTTTTATACAAAAAGAATTCTTGAAATTTTTCTTTATTTTTCAAAAATCAATTAAGGACATGAGTATTTTAAAAAATACGTAATATGCTAAACTATTTACCTGAAGTTCAAAAAATGTATTACACGCCATAGCTGAGGTAATCTAAGAAATGAACGTTACCCTAAATAACTCAAATATAAAAGATTATTATTAATTTATACCAACTCAAATGATATTTAAATATTATGTGGGATTTATTAAGATTTCATTCGTACTAATTTTTTAAATGGTCATTATTTAGTTTTTAATATAAGTTTATTCTATATTTAATACATAAATTATTTTATTTAATTAAGACCACTAGTTATTCTCATATGAGTTACAATGATAACATATTAAAATTTTATTATAAACGAGTTAAGTTTTACCGTTGATTTTTTGTCAAAATAATTATTTAAACTTATTTTTTACCATTGATTTTATAACAATTTATAAGAATAATAATTAAATAAAATAATTTTCAAATTAAATTTGCATGTAATAATAATAATAATAATAATTTCTCTAGTATCCGGAAAAAAAACTTCTTGGTACATTAACATATCAAATATTTGCTGGAACTTTCTTTTCCAAATTTTAGTTTCATTTTTGTTTGATTTCTTTTTTTATTAATTTAGATACTAAAATATTATAATACTCGAATTAAGTTTCATCGCTAATTTTATCGAATAATATATATATTTTTTTATTATTTCATATTTTCTTTTAAATATATATATTATTTTATGTAACATTTGTTTTACTATTAATATACAAATACTATACATAAATTTACCTACTTATATATATATAAAAGTAGGTAAATTATATAGTGCACCTTGTCAACACACACTCAGTGAACTCCATTTGACACAGTAGTAGTATTGCATTCCACTTCGTTTTTTTTTTTTTTAGGGTAATTCGTACACCACCGAAACTTGGAGACAGTGCTGCGCCTTAAAAGGGAAGAAGCTCGGGGACCGTGTTGGCTTTAAAAGGTCAGCCAGTACTGCGTCCTGTATGGGATATTTTATTAAATAAATTTTTATGATTAAATTCGTTTAGTACGTAAAAATTGTCGAATTTGTTATTTATGTAAAAGTTCAGATTCATTAGATATTTTTAGTTATGTGATTGAATAATATTTATTTAAATATTTTTTAAAAAATTATAATTTTTATTTATTTATTTATAAAACTATATTTGTAGATCTTATTCAATCACTTAATTATAAGTATCCGATGAATTTAAATTTTTTTCGTGTGTAACAAACTAAACGAATTTTACATAATAAAATGATTCCAAATAACACCCCCCAAATAAGACACAGCACTATATTACCCTTTTAAGAGGCAGCACGTCCCTAAACTTACCAAGAATAAGGCCTGCAACCTCTCTCTCTTTCTCTACTTTCGTACGACATTCAAGTTTTTTTTTAATGTCCGTATTTATAGCCCAATCGCTACATAACCAAAAATAGTCTTATTTATTTTGGTTTTAATATAGGATTACAAATTATTATTGGGTTGTTACAGGTTTTAAAATTTTAAAGATGGGCTATTATTATGTCATTTACCTCTGCCATTAAATATTGTTAATGTATCCGTTATACATATATATATATATATATATATATATATATATATACTACATTGGGATTGTCTTCAGTTTAATTCTTTCTAAATTTGTAAGTTTTTTTATTAATTTCTGAAACGAAAATACATGAGCTAACAACGGTAGTGACTATTGTTAGAAATAATTTTTTTTAAAGACTTTTTATGTAGTTTTTTTTGTATTTAATAATTATGCTAGTTCAAATAATAATATATTTTAAATTTTTTTGTTACGAGAAAAACAAAAAATAACCAAAATTTTTTTTAAAAAAAATTCATATAAAATAAAAAAAAGCTTGAAAAGCCACTTTAAGATCTTTTTAAGGTTTTTTGTCTTTAGTAAAAAAAAAATATGTTAGTTTAAAAATTGATACGTTTGAAACTTTTTTCGTTATGAAAAATTGAAAAAGTAAAAAAAATAATTATATTTTTTTTAAAAAAAAAGCTATATAAACCTTAAAAAGCCTTAAGAGGATTTTTTTAGGTTATTTTTCATTTTTAGTGAATTTTTTTATCTTTAGATAAAACGACATATACTTTTAGATTTTTTTATAATGATGAATCGATAATGTAAAAAATCTAGACCACAAATACAAAAATAAAAAAAAAAACCAAAAAAATCACAATTACATGAAAAGCTATCCTAAACAGTAACGAAACTCCTAGAGGCATCGGGCAAGATTCAACTATTTTTGATAGCTTTGTTATGTGAAATATTTTGTTTCAATCTAATAATAAAAAATTTTATTTTAAAATATTTTTCATATATCAATCAAATACTATAAAATAAAAAAAATATATCTTTTTTACAAAAATATTTTATATAAAAAATATTTTACATTAAAACGAACTGAACGTAAGAGTCAAACTGTTTTATATTAAATCTAATATTATCTAAAATATTAATTACAGACCTTATTAAAAAAAAAAACTCAAATAATTTTCCTCGGGGAAATTTTAGGCGTGATTTTAGCAACTCTCGAGCTGCCTCTCCTATTCATTATATTGTCTGTACTTTTGCGTAAATAGAGGTAGGCTCTGTCCTTACGAGATGTAAGGTTTTTTTTTTTTTTTGGGTGGTACCAATGAAAAAAATTTAAATTTATTTTAGCGAGTGATTTTTTTTAAAATTTATTGTTAATTGATTGGTTATCAAAATAAACAAATTAGGTAATTTTTTAATAATTTTAACTTAAAATTTAGACAATTTAATGAGTTAAAAATTATAAAATCTATGGTAAATAACACTGACCACTCCTGAGATTTCTGACAAAAATAAAAAATTTTTCTGTGATTTCAAAAATTACACAAACTTTCCTTCGAATTTGATTTTAATATCAAATAAATCCAACCGTTAAAAATTCCGTTGAACTTAACGAAAAATCACTGTTCCATTCTAAAATCGCTCTCAAAACCGCCCTCAAAACTGCCGCTCCCCCCCTCCCCCCCCCAAACCAGCCACAATCCCCCCCACCCCAAACCACCACCCCCCCACACAAATCGCCCTTAAAACCACCACCCAACTCAAACCCACCG
>JAULJZ010174817.1:0-23591 GCA_032270985.1 Heliamphora pulchella
GAGAGAAAGAGAGGTGTTGCTTAATTTAATATATGTGCAAAAATAGAATATTGATGACATTTTCATCAGTTAGTTATTGTATGAGACTAAATCTGTGAAAAAAAATCTATAAGACTAAAACTCTGTTATTAGTTGATAATAGGACATTTGCTTAAATTTCTCTAAAAATAATGCCTGTATAAATGCTAGAAATAGATAAATAAATGACAATAAATATTAAACCAAGCTAACATACTCAAAAATTGTCTCCATCACTCCAATGGATATTATATATGTGCAAGTGCTGGATAAACAAAATATAGCTTTGTTGAACTGGATAGTAGGGACCAGTTTTGAATGATAGAAAATAATATTAAAATGATTATATATATATATATATATATGCGGGCAGCGTAACGACTATAGGTTAGTATCTATATAAGTTTTAGAGAAAAAAAATAGAAAAGAGTTTATCCCCTACTTATACTGTAATGTAGGATAGGAATGTACCACTGCCTAGATTTGAGCAATAAAAGAATTTTATCACTAGCTCCTATTGAATATGGTAAGTCTAATAAAAGACTATAAGACAATCAGAACCACTATATCTAATAAGAAGTCTCTTCAAGAATTCTACTGACATTTGGGCAGCATCTCTACTGAAAATTGAGTATTTCTGGAGTATTTACAAGCAGAACCTCCGCTAGAAATATAAAAAATCTTTTTCTTTTACAGGTCGAGGTTTGACTTAGGATGACTATAATCCTATTCTAAATAAGGGTAGAATATTGCTTGTTATATTAAGTACAATTATTTTCTTAAAAGAGGATTAAAGAAGAAAAGGGGATTGGATTGATGTCAGCTAATGAACGTTTCAAGTTTCTCGGGTTTTCTGACTTCGTTGGGTTTTTGTGGCTTCTCAAAAGATACAAGAGGAAGAGGGAGGGGGGGGGGGGTGGGGGCCGGGGGGGAGAGAGAGATAGATAGATAAGATAGAGAGAGAGAGAGGGGGGGAGAGAGAGAGAGAGCATTTCGGAAAAGTGATCAGATGAATTTTACAAACTACCTTGAAGATAACTAGTATCGATGTCGATTCTGCCGTTATCGTTAGTCCGCCACACTCAAATTAGTATGATCCGCACCTCTATACCGAAATGCCTGACACCTATTCGTTGAGATGTCCTGATTACAAATCATTTGTCGAATCAAAAAATAGCAGTCTTATAACTGGACTTCATCTGCAACTAAAATCGTAGTTCCATCCATTAATGATTAGTCTTCCACTATTGATTGAATAAAATTGCTCCTGATTACCTCTAATCGCTCACAAACAAACCCGATTACCCTTGATCACTTTTGATCTCGTTTGATCAATTTCAATTTAAGCCGATCTATTTAATCTCATCAAATCATTCAGAATCTCAAATTCTGACTGTACCGATGAATCCACAACGTTGAAAAATTTTAAAAAACACATTTTTTAAAAATTATTTTACTATATATACAAGTCATTAGAACAAAACAATTTTACACCATCGATCTCAAATATGTAACCACACTAGATTATTACCCACTTATGCAAATCTCTAAGAATCCCTGTGATTTAAGAAACCATCCCAAAAACCACCCACAGTACACCAGAAAACCACAGTTATCAAAGCATACTACACATACCGTTCACAGCAATTGCGTGCATGTTCCCGACAGACACATAATAAGCCAGTGCTCATGATGATTCACAGACTGATGGTTTTTTGCGCCACCGTTGTTGTTTTTTTCATTTTTTTTTTGTACAAAAAAATATTTTTAATTTATACGAATCAAAATCAAAAAGATATTTATGCTTCGATTCTCCACTATAGCATTGAATTTTTAACCACTAGCTTTGATACCACTTGTTGAGATTTGAACACCAATCTTCGGATGCGAACGGATGCAAAAACCATTGTCACACCAAAGAAAAATTACACAAGAATTTACATGGTTCGGCACAATTCGCCTACATCTACGAGTGCGAGATATAATCTATTATAACCATAGAATATACAATTTCGAGATAAAAAATACCCCAAAACTCGACACCAGTAACTCGAGCCCTGAAATATACCTCATTTCCCAGCTCAAAGGTTATTCCCATGCCCTCAATATTTTTTCATCCCTCCCTACATTTTTATCTCCTTTTATTCAACTCTTGACACAAATACCTAGAATTATAGACTCCTATTTATATGTATACTCTAAAATCCTAACCCCACATAATTACAAAATCCTACATGTATTAAACTACTTATGGATTCATGACTCCAGTCCAACCCAAATATATGTAAATAAAATTCTAATTATACAGACCCACAAAATACAATATATACACCCAATAATTTCTGACATGAAATGTTTGGTGTTAACTTCGTGAACTAACATCATCCCAAGAAATGAAAATGGATATAGTGCATTTGGACCAAAAAGACTACCGAATTAGAGTCAAATCTGATTAGAAATACCCTAATTGATGTCTATAGGTTTGTTTTTTTGGATGAAAAACACACGCGCATCATTTGATTTTGAAAAACCATCCAAAGAAGAAAGTGATCTTAATTAAAATATGTTACCAAGCTTTTCTAAGGGCAAAATGTTCATTTGCACGTTTAAGCATGAATGTGCATATCGACGTTTTGAGGTTCCTGGGAATATCTTATTAAGAAATTTAGAGTTATGAGAATATTACCCTTTCCTTTTGTTATTTCGAAAGATGATTTATCATGCCGCTAATACAACAAATTTGGCATCGTGATTCTCTACCATCGAATGCAAGTGATCCCGGCATAGATATATTCTATTTTTGGAGTACGCTGTCTTCAATAATAATCAAACTAAACCAAATTAAGTGTTTGTTCCAATCAATTAGAGTCGATTACATGAATCTTTTTACATTATTCTACTTAGTTAAGGGTCATATCTTCAGTTAATATTAATAGGTTCATATTTTTTTCTTAATATAGCATCCCATATCAATTTAGATCTACTACTCCCCTAATTGATGCGACTCTTACTATTCGACGAATTTTTTCATTTTTAATTTTATTTTTTCTAATCTTACCACACATCTACTCTAAAAATTTTATTTCGGCAATACTCATTTTATTTATATGATTTTTGTTAGCATGCTAACATTTAATGCAATATAAAATCGCTGATCTAATAAATCTCCTACAAAAAAAAATTTAATCTTATAAGTATCTGTCGATCACATAAAATTCTAAAGGCACTTCTCCACTTGAACCTTTATGTTCATAGAGATCTGACTTTTTTTTTTTTTGATATATTGCATGTCAGCTACATAACGCACAACCCTCTTTTCAACGGCCTTAATCGAATTCTTTAAAGAAAATTTTCTTAGATTCTGACCCAAATGTATGATAAAAATATATTTTTGATATTTTTTAAAGATATTTTTAATGTAGGACAAAAATGAGGTGTCAACATTTTGATCTTAATTTTTTACGTGGGTTAGAGTCATCACATTGTGTTAAAATAAAAGTATCATCAAATAATTCCAGTCAATGATGGGCAAAATAAGCCTTTGGTTGATGGTGTTTTTGATCTTCAAGCCCATCTCTTGCATGAGTTGATTCAGTGTAATGGGCTTGGCCATCTACTCTGTATTAATGGTACTGAAGTAGAGTTGAAGTATCTTTGCGGTAGAGAAATCATGGATCTTTGTGATAGAATTAGTACAAATCTCTGGAAGAAAGCGTTATTTACTATTAACAAGCTCTTGTATCAGACCATAGTACGGCCTAGAGTACTAGTGTAAATAGTAAACATATTCATTCTTACTGAATCACATATAATTATGCGTAGTTAGAGATTGCTTTGTCATTTTTCATGCTAGTGTGTGTGCATTATGTATGTTTCCCACCATATTGCTCACATGAATTTTGTTTGTGCACATTTACCTCTATTATTGCTTAAGGGCTCATGAAAAGCTAACAATCCTATGATATAACCTAATATCATAAAGGTAAAATTATCCCCATTGATCACCTCTATTAGGTTTTTTAGTTTGGCAATCCCGTTTAACAAATACTTTTTGAGTTGTATCTGCTTGGTTTCATTCTTAATTCAACCGAACATGCTAATCTCATCCATGGTTGTTAATTTCAAGACCGAGCATGTGAATTTCATCCACAGTTGTTAATATCAAGATTGAGATCATATAGAGTCAGAAGATTGTGTTTTAAAGACCTCGTTTATGTTCAGAAAGTTCGTGCTCAACTCGTGCTCAAGCATGAACCAAGCACCAGATTGTATGAATTACATTAAAGGTTATTCTGTTTTGTGCTCAACCTGTGCTCGAGCATGGGTTGGCCACTATTTTCGCAGGCCCCTTTTAAAAAACCTCAAAACACATCAAAACTTTAATTTTATAAGCCACCGTTGAGAGAACTTTTTAGCCTTGAAAGTTCCTAAGGTAAAAGACTAGTTGGGAGTCCAAGAACCTTGAAAGATTTAATCAAGACTGCTGTTTATTTGATCTACAAAGTTTTATCTTAAGGTAGCTTCAACTCTTCCTCAAACAACAAGTCCCTTGAAGGAATTCAAAGGCAGACAAGGGTTCTTTGGCAAATTCCAAGAACTGAATAAGCCTTTTGGTGGATTCTAAAAGCGATCAAAGGTTCGTTGATTCAAATTTGTTAAGATCAAGCTCTAAGGAGATGGTAAACGTGAATTCGGTAAGATTTCTGTACAGCCATGGGTGTGGATTCGTGGTTGAGTTGTAAAAACTTCTTGTAACCATTGTTTGATTATAGTGCTTTATTTTCTGAATGAAATCCCGTGATTTTTTACCATATTGGGGGGTTTTTCACGTTAAAAATTACCTGTACCTCTTGTCATTGTTTATTTGCTTTATTTATTATTTGAATACATTCTAATAGTAAATCAATCCAAAAAGACGTTTTTTTGTTTTTTTCAACCTCCTTTTTGGGACAACCAAATACTAATATCCTATTGTTCAATTAGATTGCATGATTCATATTTTCAATTGATGTTGTATTAATCGCATTGATATCTATAGATACATACATAAATGTATACATATCAGTGCTGCCAATACGCATATAATTGATAACGAAACCTCTTGTCATTACTTGAAATTAAGGTCATGTTTGGAGTGTGGGATTACAACATTGAATGCACTATTTGTTCAATGAATTTCTTAATCCTATGTTTGTTTACTAAAATAGTGGCGTGATTAATTATTTTAGATGACTCACAATTTCATGGATTGTGAGATAATTAATCCCATTAGAAAAATGATATACATAATCCCGAGATAACAAGTCCCATGAACTAAATGTAAAATTATTTATTGACCATTGTATATAAATCTCAAATTGACTGCCCTAACTATTTTTGTCTGCTCTTAGCAATCCACCACGCTCGATAGCTCTAACCTCAAATATCTATCAGTCGTCTGGCGTCCGGGTTCTTGGGGTCCCAAGGGTCTGGGGTTCCCTGGGGTCTAGGGGTCCAAGGTCCTAGAGCTCTAGGGTCTAGGGGGTTTTGGGGTCCAAGGTCTTAGGGTCCTAGGGGTTTAGTGTCCTAGGGGTCTAGGGTCTTAGGGTTCGGGATCCCATGGTTTTGGGGTCCTGAGGGATTTTAGGCTCCAAGGTCCAGGGTTCCGAGATTTCGCGGGTCCAAGATTTATGGATCTAGGGTCCGGGGGTCTAACGGTCTAAAGCTCTAGGGTCTGGGGTCCCAGGGGTCCGAGGTCTTAGGTTCTCGAGGGTCCAGAGGTATGGGGGTTCTAAGGTCTCGCGGTTCGAGCATCTCGGGGTCTTGGGGGTTCGCAGGATTTCGAGGTCCAAGGTCCTGGGGACCTAGGGGTCTGGGGTTTTAGGGTTCCAAGGCCTTGCGGGTCTAGAGCTCCTAAGGTCCAGGGCTACGGGGTTCCAAAGTTTGAGGTCTCAGGGGTCTAGGGTTCCAGGGCCTATGGGGTATTAGGATCTGAGACTACAGGGTCCCGGGGGTTTAGGGTCCCATCATCTTAGGGGTCTGAGGTCCCAGTAGGTTCCAGGGTCTGATGTCTCGGGGGTCCGAGGGTTCCAGAGGTCCCGACGGTCCCAGAGTTTGGGACTGCAAGGTCCAGGGGTCTGGGGATCAAAAAATATGTGTATATATTTATATATAATTTTTATAATAAGAAAATTTAAAAAATAAAAATAATTATTATTATGTGAAAATGGGTTTTAATAGATATGCAATGATAAGATTCTTGTCACTGTTAAGCTAAAAACGAAATCAAGGACAATTTATAAAAAATAAATGCCAAATTATTCATATAAATATTTCTATCATCAAATTAGTTATCTTATTTAATTCTTACAAAAATAAATAAATGATCAAATTAAGTTGTATATGATAAATAATTATCACATAGAGTAAACAGATAAATAACTGGATTAAAGTTATGACATTTAATCCGACTGATTTGATATCCCAAGACTCATAGTCTTGGAAAATCTAATCATTGCTAATTTAGTTCAATACTCCAAACATGGCCTAATAGTCTAATCAGATGAACCAACACAGGACTAGCATTTTCAGTGAGACATATTATTATATGACCTTTGTACTTTATCCTTGTTTTATTATTTGAAAATATCAGTCCATACATATGCGACTTATTGATATACAGTGAAAACAAATGCCATGCAACTGAATGATAGACTAGATAAGGATGATAAGGATTGGACAGAAAGAACAAGAGGATATGGGAAAAAAAATAAAAATTAAATGAAAAGTTCAGCTAAAAAAGAGCTAAAATTTTAGAGCATTGAGTTCTGTAATCATAATTTGTCCATCACAATGTAAAGAAGGGATCTTTTTCCTCTTTTGAGCCCTCTTTCTGTTTTGTGGAGGGGACCATTCTTTGATTAATTTGATGCACTTCTAATCAAGAAGATCTTTGTTAAATGTATTTTAACACATACTTCACATAGGATTCCCATGCTTTTTACCCAACATAATTTTTTGGGGTTCCCTTCATTGACCTCATGGACAGGCTTCAATGTGAGACCTAAAATGGTCAAAAAGTAACTACAAAAACATTCATTAGTGTCTCCTACTACCCTCCATTACTTAGCTTTTAGCAAGATTCTTGTCTTCCTTTAAGCAAGCTTTATGTTACTTCATGTGGGTTATTGGTTTTAGTCAAATACATCCTATTCTGTCATGTCATTTGGGTCCAAAGCAGCAACTGGATCAATGTTATAGCTGGTTTAGGGTTTTTGGTTCCATCTTCATTAATACATAATCAAAGATTAAGCTTATTAAACAAAATCATTCGCGATAGCTATTTGAACAGTCGTGAATCGTACTATTTTGACAAATGTTTCCGCGCTTGATTGGTGAGTTTTGATAGTTTAAGATTTAATTTTGGATGGTCCAATCTTGGATTATGAAAGGTGTGAGTTTTTTTTTTTTGTGGGTACATAGGAATTGAAAAGAGAAACTAAGAAGGCCTTCCAAAGGCCACTCTGCTTAGATAGTAAGATCAACTAGCAGCATCCAATGTGTACACTCATGTTTGCTAAGATATTTGCAGTTGTTTGCTTACCCGAAAGTATGGGCGGCTCCGCTTGTTAACGAGCGTGTTCAATTGAACACCACGAATTTTTTAGTTTTTTATATACATGTATAAATTTTGCATTTGTATTGATAATTTAATAACTTGAACACCTTGTCAAAAAGCTTGAATAAGTGACTATAAAGCAAAATTCACTATTAGTTTTGGAGACACGACGGTCTTACAAAATTTAGTTAGCAAATTTCTATCATTTTTGGTCGAGTAGAGGCAGATTCCCTTAGCTCCCATTTCATTTATGTTTATTATTTATTATATTTATTTTTAAAAAAAATTACAAGCCCTAAATAAATAGACGTTTGAAAAAAACTTTTGTCATTGGAATAATGGAGATGGCTTGGATCTAGATCCCTCTCTATTTCACAAAGAAATAGGGAGATCTATTTCTTATTTATGAAATTACGGTGATCTATATTGATGATACGAAATAATGTATATCCATCTCTATTTCACAAATAAATAGAGAGATTTGTTTTTTTATTTATAATGTTTATAGTGGTCCATATTAATGATACGAAATGATCTAGATCCCTCTCTATTTCACAAATAAATAGAGAGATCTGCTTTCTAACTTATGATGTTTACGGTGGTTCATATTGATGATAAAAAATATTTATGTTATAGAACTTACAGAGAAGATCAGACATACCATAAATCAAGTTAATCGGATATCGATTACTATATTATCGATTACTATATGTTCAGAACAGATTTATTCTAAAAAAAATAGGTGAAAGTATGGTTTTTAATGTCGTCAGTACAATTTTTTTTAAGAATATATATGAGAAAGTTTAAAGCGTCTACAAAATTTTCAAACAATGAAAACTTCTGGCTATGCTTGAGAAATTTAATAATAGTACAATACTTTAAAGTTAACTACATCAATATTATTTTATTATTTTAAAAAATGAGAATATTTCAAAAAATTCAAAATTTGTAAAATTTTATAAATATGTTAAATTTGTTATAGCTGGATATAAAGTATGTCATATTTTTTTTTTATAAATTTGTTATTATTAATTTTGAGTAAAATAATCACTTTTATATAATAAAAAAAATCACTTAATGCAAAAAAGGTTTCAAGATAATGAGAAATTTCTTCTACCTTAATACAAAGTATGAGAAATTTTATATATATTTTGTATATATTGTTATTAATATTAACTTTTAGTAAAATGAATATCTATTCATATGAGATTTTTCAGTGTAACACAATGAGAAATTTTTCATCCATGGCACAAATAACAACCTAAAAATATCGATTTAAAATAAATTTAAAAATTTAAAAGAGAAGAAAAAATAAACAAAAGAAAGGAATAAAAATTATTTTAAAAAATCATAATCATATTTATTTATTTTGTATTGCAAAAAATGAAAAGAAAATGAAAAAAAGCGCACACTATTTAAAAAATTCTATTAATAATAAGAGGAGGACATATACCATGATGTATTTAGACATTTTAATAGTCTAGAAACTATAAAATGGATAAAATTAAGTCATAAGTTGAATTATTAATTTTTTTTTAACTTAGTCACCTTAAGTTAAAAGATAATAAATTTGTTGAGTGATTTAAAAGCTTGTAAAATTTATTATCAAAAATATTTGAATTAACTTACTATCTTTTTGCTCAATTTAAATGAGCTTATAAATTTTTATAAATTTTTTTTGTAACAAATGATAATTTATTTTTTATTTTTTTTACATAATTTTTATTCAATATAAAACTTATTTGATAGATATTTAGCCTCCATTTCACATCTTTAAAAGGTAATTTTTTACTCAATTTTTTTTTAAACAAGACTATTACATCTCTAAAATGCCCACTAACTTTTTTTTTTTTTTTTTTTAAAAAAACTTTATACACATCCTAAACACTTAACTTTATGTGAAATAAGATGATTGTAATACAGTCAATAAAAAATTCTACTCCACTTTAAAGAAGTAAAAAAGTCATGCCATTATCTTAAACACTACAATTTAAAAATAAAAAATAAAAATATATTAGACATTTTAATAAAAAACCGAAAAGAAAAAAAAACTATCCTAAAATATTATTCCAAACAATTTAATTTTTTTCTTTTTGTTTTCTCTAAAAATGCCAAGTCCCTTAAAAGCCAAATGTTATATATATATATATAACTATAGTTATAATATTTTAATGTTTAGAATTTTCACCCTAGCAGTGCTCTATAAAAATTATATTTTTTATTTTTATTTTTTCTAAAAATTAAAAATATATTTATTATAGAAAAAAACTATAATGTTCCCAAACGAAAAGTTAGCATTTCATCGGTACCAATATCGATTATTTGAACATGGGAATCATTTATTTTAAGCTAACTTTTCGTTTAGGAACTTTAAACTAATTTATTTTGTAATTTTATTCAATTTTGTATACTTTTTATTTTTAACAAATTTGTTTTCTTTTAATTAAAATTCTTTACTTTTTTAATCACTCTCATTGAGATGATTCAAGACAAAAAAAAAATCTCATTAATTTCTTCGTACTTGTTCCAAGTTTCGAAGTACCATTCCTAAAAATAAGAATTTTCCTTGATTAAATTTTTTTACTTTTTAGTCGCTCTTATGGAGATAATTTATTAAAAAACTATGAAGGACAAAAATAAGCCCAAAAAAACAAAATAAGCACCGTGTTGGATAGCTTTTTTATTATATACTTCTTTTCTTCTTTTAATGAAAAAGTTTATGTTACTTCAAACGATGATATTTTTAAATTTCTCTCGTTACGAAAAATTAAAAAAATAAAAAAATTTGACCAAAAAATAAATAAACATTCAGATAAGACGAAAAACACCACTTTAAGACTTTTATATAGTTATTTTGTTTTAAGGCTTTTATGTAACTTTTTTCGTCTTTGGCAAATTCTTTATAACTTTTTTCAAAGTGGTTATGTTTTTAGGTTTGTATTATCATGATGAATAAAAAAAGTAAAATAATTAACCCAAAAAAAAGTGAAAGTGCAAAAAAAAAAAACAAAACAAAACCACTAAAAAAACTAAACCAAACAGAACTTAGCCCAAACAGAAAAGTTAGTGGCATATTAACACCAGCTTTTTCCTCACTTTTTTCTCCACACCTCAACTTCATAAAAACAAATGGCTGATACACAGAATCCCTCATCCACTTGAAAGAAGAAACTTGAGGAGCTAACTTTATTTATGATCTTAAATGTCAGATGTCCAATTATTTTTCCCTTTTAAATAATGGTCGATTTATTTATTTATTTTATTATGTTTATTTTTTTAGTAAAAAAATTTTATTATCTAATCAAATTATTATACTTTTTAATTATTTTGATCAAGACAAACAGAAAGAGTAAATTGTTTTTATCACAATATGAAAAAAAAAAAAAACAAAAAGAAAACATAAGTCAGTCAAAATAAGTAAATCAAATTTTATATTGGCTCCGTTTGGATTAATTGCTTATTTATTTATTTTGTTTTACTTATTTTTGTATTTAATAAATTTTTTTATTATTTACTCAAATTATTATATTTTTTGACTCGTGTCATCGAGACGAGCCAAAAAAGTAACAATTTTTTGTCAAAATATTAACAAGGCTCAGAAAAACAAAAATAAGCCAAAAAACTAACTATATGTTACTTATTTTCATTTTTAGTAATTCTTTTTCATCTCAAAAAAACTGAACAAAAAAAAGCTAAAATAAACCAAAGAACTAAATTTTATATTCTTTAGTAAATATTTTTCATATCTTCGTCAATCTTTTCTATTTTTCAAATCATCTCATTAAGACGATTCGAAAAGGTAAAAAAAATCAAAAATTAAAAAAATTTAAAAAAAGTAAAAATAAGCAAATTTCTAAGATTTAGTCCAAACAGAACATGTTTACTGTCTTTAGTAAACTTTTTTCTTGTTTTACTTTTTCGATTCCTCTCGTCGAATCAACGTATAAGTAAAAAAGTACCAAAAAATTTTTTAAAAAAAAATTGAAAAACAAAATGTTTAGCAAATAGTTAGTAGTGGCATATATTAACTCCAGCTTTATCTTTTTTTTCTCCACAATGACAGATGACTGATCACAGAATCCCTCATCCCCTTGAAAGAAGAAACTTTGAGAGTTAACTTTAATTATGATCTTAAATGTCAGATGGCCCCCTCCAAAGGAGTAATTATTTGGTAACATGTAATAAATTTACGTGATACTTTCATTTAATATAATAGTAATAAATTTTATGATAAAAATATAATAATTTATTTTTATTGAGTGATTAAAAAGTAAAAAATAATTTATATTATATAAATTATAATTATTTATTTATTAAAAATATTATATAATATCACCTATATAATATTCTATTAGTAGTTAATAATTTGCCCCTCCAAAGCCCTCAACTTTGTCAATTCACAGAATCAAAGTACAAGGGTTGAAGTTTAGCAAATCCTACTGTAATGGTCAATGACTTTCCCTAAAAAAAAATAAAATATAAAAATACAAACAAAAAAATCCCTACTTTTACCCGGTCCTTCTTAGTGGATGAAAAAGGAAAGTGCCTTAGACCTTTTAGGATTAGGCTTATGTTTGGATTATTTTTTTTTTAAATTTTTTTAATTTTTTAATTTTTGTAAAAAAATAAATAAATAAATAAAATATGAAAAAAAGCCATCCAATGCCAAATTAATTGACTTTTTTTAAAGTTTTTGAGCAAAAAATTTTTAAAAAAAATTAGGCCAAACATAAACTGAGCCAAAAGATACATGTAATTGTTAGAATGATGTTTTAAGAAAATAATATAAATTAAGATGTTAAAAATAATAGAGTATAAAAATAACTAAATGAAAAAAGATATGATTTGTGTATGCAAGATTGAGAGGCGTACGTGTAGTCATTATGCTAAAATTGATATTTCTCTTTATGTGAAGGTTCATACTGAGTGTATAAATTTCAAAATACAATCTAATATAACTTAAATCTTTCTTGTACACTGTTCATGTTCACTAAGAAAATATAAACCAATCATAAACTAAGCTAGTCATAAAAAAATATAAAGCAATACATATGATAGTAGAAGATGCTCTCTCGCTAAAAGATTATGTCTTCTATCTTTTACCATGCGCATTTCTAATGTTGTTCCTTATCAACTGTTAGTAAGCATTTATTTAGAGTTTTTAAAACCCATCATTAAATAATTCCATTAATCATATTAATTTATAACAGAATAATATTAATAGTAATAAATATAGTCTTTATACGAAAAATTAGTGAACAGTTCAATTTTATAGACTATTTACTATTTTTCACCCAGTATAAAATTTTTTAACGAGTAAGATTTGTCATCATAAAAGTTTTAACGCGTAAGGTCCTTTTGGAATAAAAATATTCTAAAACAGATAAATTTATCTGTGCCTTTTCAAAACATGTATAAAGAATATAAATAAATTTATCTGTCTTTTATTGAAATTTCGTGTAAAGAACACAGATAAATTTATTTGTCTTATTAAAAATATGTATAAAGAATACAGATAAATTTATCTGTGACTTTTAAAAACATGTATAAAAAATACAAATAAATTTATTTATTTGCATTATCTGTGTTGATATGTAAATAAATAAATTTATCTGTTAGGCATAAATATGCAAACAGATAAATTTATCTATTTGCATATTAAACAGATGAATATCAAACAGATAAATTTAATTGTTTGTTATGCAAAATAAATAAATTTATCTGTTTGTATGGTATTTTCGAGAGAAATCACGCAATTGAACCTTGCGCGTTAAAACTTATTTTTTTGGACCTTTATCTGAAATTCCCTTATTTATATATGGCCTAGTATAATAAATAGGCTATTTATAACTTTATTTAAACTTGTAACGGAAAATAATTATTATGAAAATAATTTTTATTTAAATTGACAATAATAAAAGTAATATTTTAGTTTTTAATATTTTTATTTTTATTAAGAATATCCAACTGTAATTCTGATCTTTGATGAGTGAGCCAGGATGATAGTGGACATATGTTGATATATATATTTAGTGGGAAGTGAGCAACCTTTCTTTTTCTTTTTTATGACTACAAATTCAGCTGAGATACGACCCTTGAACTCACCTGTTGGCCTAGTTATGGCCCAAGCTGAGCTCTTGGTGCAAATTCATTTTATTATTTCGAGTATTTATTATTTATAAAAAAAAATTAAATTAATTGAATATTTATAAAGACATAATATCTTCTATGTGTTCTTATAAGACTATTTAGTTAGCTTGAAATGGGCTCATAATGATGATCCAAACTATTCATTTCGTAAGTCTCGCAAAAAATATCATCCATGCAAAATACAATTTAATCGAATATTGATAGGTACACGAATAATATTTTACAAAATAAATAGTTTTCATTTAAAATAGATTGTTTAACTTTCACATTCCATTTTGTAATACAAAACATAATTCGTTCATCGATATTCTATCAAGCTGAATTTTTGCGTAAATGATTTTTTTTTTTTACTAAGCCTATGAGATAAGCTGATTCGGATCATTGTTGTGGATCGATTGCCAAGCCCACCAAATGAAGTCTTTGAATCATATAAAGGGAAGAGAGTATGGATGAGAGTTTTTCTTCCCAATGGTATTCGATTACTTTAATTTTTTAATAAATAATTTATACAAAAAATCAACGAACTTAAAGTGGGCTTAGCTGGGGCCATAAGTAGGCCGACCGTGAGTTTTTTTGTTCTTTTTTTTGGGGTGTTTGGCAAAATTATTGTTATTAATTTCTAACTTCGTGCTCTTAATTTTAATTACAAGTTATAATCTTTTTTAAAACACTCATAATTTCTACTGCAAGTTATAATTACTTTTTCTTCTATTTCAATTACAAGTTATATTTTTTACCATACACTCACAATTTCTATTACAAATTATAATTTATAAACTACTAATTTCAATAATAACAAGCACTCTCTTTAGAAGAGAAAAAAAATTATAAACTACTAATTTCAGCAATACCAAACACTTACTTTATAAAAAAAGAAAAAAGAAAATAACAAATACATCATGGAGTTTCTTAATCACATAAATGTCCCCTATAGAAGGAAATAATAATCTAATCCAGTTAACCAACTAACAATCTGACAAAATAAATTTTAAAAATATAGATTTTATATATTTTTTTTAGTCTATTAAAACAAACGTAGCCTAAATCCATCCATGTCATCGGACCGGTGATTTCCTTTTACTTGCATTACAAGCAATTAGCCATTTGGCGCGAACACAACAGATCGAGAAGAAAAAAAAAATTAAAATAATTCGTCAAATAGTCTAACGATTTAAAATTATCATTAAAATTAGTTGAAAACTTAGAGGTCTTACGTTCGATTTTTACTAAAAACATCATAACTTAACCGATACCTATAATTTACGAGTAATTATAGGTATCCGGAGATTTATCCTTTTAAGGGTTAAATCCAAAAAATCATACCTTAAATTGGTTCCTTTATTATTAAAAAAAAAATCAAAGCTTAACAGTTCTTTTTTGGGAACAGATTTTGTCTTCTCATCATTTATTTTTTTAAGAAAAATATAATTTTTTCAAACACTGAACAATATTTAATTATCTTATTTTTTTACATAAATAATTTACACACAATAAACAATAAAATTTATGGTTTAAATTATTAAAATAGACTCAACGTGCATTCATAATTAGCCCAACAGAACCGTCCAATCCCTTTGGGAGACCGGAGATAATCTAATCTCCTATTTTTTCTCTTTTTCTAGGAAAAGAAAAACTAACAACAAACATTATTTTTTCTTTTTTTCTAAGAAAAGAAAAACTAACAACAAACACATCGAGGAGTTTCACCATGTCTTCCACATGCAAATGATAACCCTAATCAATAATAACCTCAGAAAACTCAAAATAAATTGTGCAGGATTCGCGTCGTAATTTGTTCATATTCCTATAAATATTTTATCAAATTAGATTTATGTACAAATGATCTTTTTGGTTAGACCTGAACAATTCAAATCAGTTGTGAACTTACCCCAAGCCCATCAAACCGAGTCTTGAGTCGTATGAGGGGTAAATGTATGTAGAGCTTCTCTCCATAACGATATTCAATTAATATGATTTTTTTTGTTAGACCTGAACAATTCAAATCAATTGTGAACTTACCCCAAGCCCATCAAACCGTGTCTTGAGTCGTATGAAGGGGTAAATGTATGGAGAGCTTCTCTCCATAACTATATCCAATCAATATGATTTTTTTTATAAATAATTTACACACTGAATAATAAAATAAATAATTATCAAATGAGCCCAGCTTGGGCCCATAAGTAAGCCAACAGGGAGTTTCTTTTGTCTTAACAGGGAGTTTCTTTTGTCTTCTTTTTCTAAAAAGAAAAGAAAAAACTAAAAAAACACACATCAGGGAGTTTCTTCATATCTTCCACATGCAAATGATTTCCCCAATCAATGACTTAGGCAAAATTTTTACAAACAGTGTAGGATTCATGGTTCTGAATAAAGAAAACAAAATAAAAAGAGAAAATTAGGGCATAACTTGAACTTACAAACTATGATTACAAACTGTGATAACTTTAAAAAAAAAAAAAAGGATGAAATTCAATCTGATCAGCTAGTACTGAATTCCAACTTTCATTTAAGCTTAGATTTTGAAGAGCTCTGCAGAGGTTTCGCAATCGGCCGAGCTTGCGCGGTTCTCACAACCTTCTTTACATCATATTTGACAGATGAGAAGGCACAAACCAGTGCAATCAACATTGTTGGGTAGACAAAAACAGTCTTCGTGGGATCTGTATTCACAGTTTTTTTAAGGATCCCTTCCTTGACAAGCCCCCAAACTATAAGTAGGGTTCCAAACATGCTCATCCTTCCGGGTTTTAGAACACCAATGATTGCCCCTGCCACAGAAAAGTAGCTACCTGCAAGCACCTGCCCACAAAAAAAAATGAAAATCAGAAACAAAGGCCCTGTTTGGTTGTTAGGAAAGAAATGGAAAATATCAGAAAATTTAACTTTCTTGCGTTTTTTGACTGTTAAGTTAGCAAGAAAGTTGTTAAGATCTTATCCATAGCTTTCCGTTTTCCCTTTAAGGTGGCGTGAAAAAAAAAAAAAACACAAGATTTTGAAGGAATCTAACTATTATATTTCAACTTTCCTACAAAAGAAGCAAAATTCTTTTGTCAAATGAACACAAACTGGAAATTAGATTTCCTTTTCCTTTACTTCATTTCACTTTTCCAGCAAATAGCTTTCTGACTTCAAATTATCAACAATTGAACGGAGCCAAAGCCTAAAGGATCCGTATAAGAAACTTAAATTTGCAATTGACTTTTCTTATGTGAATTCCATTACAAGACAACAAGAGAAGCAGCATCGCCATGCACGTTTTCCATAAATTTTGAGAGGAAAAAAAATAAAATTGAACTAATATTCGGATCATCAACGAGTTTTCTGGATAAATATTACGGAAGAAGAAAAGATTGCTTTCCCTACTTGCAACCAAATTGGAAAGCTGTAACACTCCATTATCCGGTTTTACTAAATGAAATCGGTTTCCAATTACCCACATCACATAAACAGGAATCAAGATGGTGAAATATAAAAGGAAAAAAGGAAAGCGAGAATTATGAATTGCAAAGTCGAGCGGAGTAAGTGGACACATGCAGGATAAAGAAACAGGATTTAAGGCTTCATACATACAGTGACTGAAATTGTCAGAAGCATGACAAAAAATATGAACAAGGTATTTGGTATGGAGGATGGAAAGTGGGAGAGAAGTGAAGGGAAGGGGATCCAGAGATCTTACCATAATACTTGCTAGGGTTGAAAGGAGAGGAAGGAAGGGGATGATTTTAAAGTGGAATACTAAACTCTCAGACTGATAACCAGAATACGTTTTATGAGGTTTGATCAGTTTCGTAATACAATAAGGGGTTGTTTGGAATGGCACAATAGAGGGCTCGAAATTTGAATTTTGGAATGGGGAACATGTATATCTCATTGATTCAGAGTTTCTCTCTCTGCACTAATAATCTCGTATTTGTTTCGCTGGATTGAGATTAATAATTTGGCAAAATATCAAATTAGGAATATATTGTTTATGTTATTATTACAACCACACCCTCCCCTGGTATAATGAGTACTACGATCTGGAACATCTTCCCTATCTTACACTAAGAAATAACTCTAAAACTCTTATTCCATTATTTATTATACTCTCACTCAACATGAACCAGAACAGTCACAATACACAAAATATTACGTATAATTCTGGTATGAAAAACACGTGAGCATAATTGTTACCAGTTCAAACACACTGACCACACCAATTCAAATCTGTATTTTTTGGCCGAGCATCCCTTTTTGGGCATAATTGTTATCGGTTCAAACCAGTTCCCACCATTTTGGTCCGTTTTGGATCTAACCATGTGCTCAGATTTACCAAATTCAGCCTCCAAAGTGGTTTAAAGCTTATTTGAAGCTTTAAAATCAATCGATGACTCCTCCAACCAACTTGTTTCATCTCCGTGCACATTTTGCAAAAGTTTCGAGAAGGAAAAAATAAAATTGAACAAATATTCGTACCTGCAACGTGTTTTCTGGAATTAAAAAATATTACAGAAGAGGAAAGATTGCTTTCCCTACTTGCGACCAAGTTGGAAAGCCATAACACTCCATTATCTAGTTTTACTAAATGCAATTGATTTCCAATTACCCACATTGTATAAACAGGAATCGGATGTTGCAATATAAAAGGCAAAAAGGAAAACAATAATCCTTAATTGCAAATTCGAGTGGGGGGACAAAGAAGCAGGATCTAAGGCTCCATATATAGTGACCGAAATTGTCAGAAGCATATAATAAAAAAAATATGAACACTATGGTATGGAGGATGGAAAGTGATACAGAAGCCAAGGGAAGGGAGGAATTAACGGGATCCGAAGATCTTACCATAATACTTGCTAGGTTTAAAGGAAAGGAAGGAACAGGATGATTTTTAAGTGGATTACTATAGTCTCTGAACATGTTTGATAACCGGTTTTATAAGGTTTGGTTGGAATCCGTGTACTCAGACAATCTTTCAGCCCCAGTTTTTACGATTGGACAAAGACAACTACGAGAATTAAAGTATTCAGATGAAATTTCTCCCACGCTCACAAGATGTATGGGATTGGCAAAGGTTATCAACACAACCTGCTTCCCAAGAAGATAGGAGATATATTGCCCGAAACACAGAAGACTGCAGAGATGCACTATGAGATTTTAGAAAGAAAGACAAAAAAAGGCTTTATACTTGATTTTAAAGGGACTGATGAGTCAAGTTTTGAGAAGATCTCCTCCCCCATGACTTCCAAAGAAGCTTAGGGAATTCTTCGAATGTTAAATAGAAGAATTGAGAACACGATTAGAATTCAGCTCCAAGTCCTAAAGGGAAAATTTTAATTGCTGCATGTGACGATAATGAGTAAACTTTTTTGAGTACTTTACCAAATCATTGGCTATTATGAACCAAACTCGAAGACACGGAGAAAAATCGAAGATTTGCAAGTGTTAGGCAATGATATTGCGGTCTCAGAGTCCAAAGCTCAAGCACGTTGTCGCAGCAGTCGAAAAATCTAAAGATCTCAATGAAACGACTGTGGATGAATTGAAGGCCACGTTGGAGATCCAAGTGCAACGAATCAACAAGAAGGCGTCCTCAAGTTTGGAGACATTATATTTTCTCTACAAAGTTGGAGACATTATATTCTTCCTTTGGGCCTCGAAAAAGGTACTATTTTCTCTACAAAGTTGAGATTAATATTTTTATTTATTGGAGAGTTTGTAAAATTCACTAAAGGGTCAATGGTTTTGTGAAATCTTTATTTTTTTAAAAAATGACTTCCATTGAAGATGCCATGACATGAGTACCTTTCTGCGCTCCTTACGAAGCACCATGGAGGCCCTTGAAAAATCAATGCCACTAATTCGTAAGCAACAATTGTTTGGCAGCAATATCATGCAACAAAACTTCAGTGTCTTTGAATATTTTATAAAGTTTAAAAATATATTAAAATTGCCCCGACACTAGTAGCGACCTATGTGATGTTGCTAATCACTTTCTTCTTGGATTACGAGAAGAATATCAAAATGAGATGTTATCCTCTTATACTGATTTAGAAGATACCTATGAAGATACTTTAGCGGTTGAAAAATATTTAGAAAAAGAATTTCACCGTTATAAGTCTAACTGATTGCAAAATGCCTCAAGAGGTTGCACAATCCATGGTTGTTGCAACTTTTAGTAACTCCATCCATGATAAAACTCCAAAGCTTGAGATTTCTAATAGTATTAATTATTCCTCTCCCCAATCCATTGATCCTATTGCTTTGCATGTTCCTTCATCCAATGATAGTAGTACCATAGATGATATTCTTACCTATCTTCAATATCGGGGCCTTATTATTACTTCAGTGTCCCAAATATCTAGCACACTCAAGCATTTCACGTTATCATCTGCTGGACATGTTTTAGCCATTCTTGAATGTGAACCACAAGCAAGTTTTACTGATTTTTCTTTGAATTTAAATAATGGTCCAATGTTTTATATGGAGGATATGGAACTTGATCGAGGTACTGCAAAACCTTTTGTTTTGCTTAATGGTGTTGATGCAAGCACGTCAACATTCTCATTTTCTGCTCCTGTGTATCCTTCAACTCAATCCTTTATTGGAGTTTCTCAGTACCATCTTCTAGATGGAAATTTTCACCGCCCTCATGCTATCATAATTGAAGAGTTGATTCGCTAACAAGAATTTCATTTCATGAAATAATTTTTTGTTTATAACTCTCCGGATGAGAGTTTTCCTGAACCGAGAGAAATGATAGGAAACGAGATGGCATCGGATGATAGATATTTCAAGTTTAGGAATTTAGTAATTTTAGTAGTACTTTGATTTTATTGAAACCTTTAAATTTGGCAGCTTCAATTAGAATTTTTTTAATTTGTAATCTTTTATTTTAGTAACTTCAATTAGGATTTTCCAATATTGTGATCTTTTATTTTTAGTAACATTAAATTAGCGTTTTCTTGAATGCCTATAAATAGGTCATTATGTAATATGTTTTTGCATACTTTGAATGAACAAAAATTGAGTTTTTAAGTTTAGATTGTTAGTTTTAGAATTTATTTTCTGTTCTTTAGTTCCTAGCTCTTTAATCGCAAGCCGTCCGGCATCACGCACGATTCTTGATATGGCGAGAAGCATGTTGAAAGTTAAGGGACTGCCCAAGGAATTTTGGACTGAAGCAGGTTCATGTTCTTTCTAGCTACTCAACAGATGTCTAGCCAGAAGTCTTCAATTCAAAAACACCAGATGAAGCTTGGAGTTAATACAAGCCAAGCATCAACCACATCAGAGTTTTTGCATGTACAGTTTTCACCAAAATTCCAAACGTTAGAAGGACCAAGTTTAATGATAAAGGACATAAATGCATCTTTGAAGGTTACGGTGATAGAACGCTGGGATACACGCTTTATAATCCCATTACCAATCAAGCAATGATGAATCGAAATGTGATTTTTGAGGGAAGATGAAGTTTGGAACTGGGATTAGGTTGAAGTTGTCAAAGGATATAGAACTTATCCTTGAAGAAGACGTGAAAAACAAACAAAAGAAGTAAGAAGAGAATCGTAGACACCACCTGAATTCCCCTCATCATCTTCTTCACCGTCATCATCAAAGGAAAGTTTGAGTGAAGGACCGATAAAGACGACAAGCCTCCGGTAGATATCAGTGGCTACAGAAGTGGAAGATGGTGATTTGGATCTATTTTGTTTCTTCATGAATAGTGACTCACTCAGTTTTGCAGAAATTGTTAAAGAAGAGAAACGGAAGAAAGAAATGGACAAGAAATGAATCGTGGGAACTTACCAGTCTAATGTGTCAGAAGGCAATCATAGTGAAATGGGTTGATAAAACCATAAAAAAAAAAAAAAGCCCAAGGTGGAGTGCAGAGATGTAAAGCAAGATTGTTTGCCACTTGCCAAAGATTACAAAAAAAGAGTTGGGATTGATTACGGAGAATTATTTGCTCTCGTTGCCCATTTAAAACTGTCGGACTTATGATTTCACTTAATGCACAGAGTAAGTGGAGATTTATCAACTTGATGTCAAGGCTGCATTTTTAAATGGATTTCTTGAATAAGAAATTTATGTGGAGCAGCCGCTCGGGTATGTTCAAAAAAGACTTGAAAACAAGGTGTGTAGGTTAAAGAAAGCACTTTATGGACTGAAGAAAGCCTTGTCAATGGAATGCTGATATTGATAAGTATTTTCTAGGAGGATGAATTTGAAAATTGTCTGTGAGCATGTACTGTATTTGAAGAAAGATGCAGATGGAAGCATGCTGTTCTTATTTCTGTATGTTGATGACTTGATCTTCAAAAGTAACAATCCAACTATGTTTGTAGAATTCAAGAAGAATATAGTAAGAGAATTTGAGAAAACGGATATAGGCTTGATGACTCATTTTCTCATGATTGAAATAAAACAAAGTGAAGATGGCATATTATTTTCCTAGAGCACGTATGCAAAGGAGATTCTGAAAAGATTTGGAATTGACCATTGTAATTCGGTGTTTGCATCAGTTAAAAGTGGAATGGAACCATAGTGTTAAATATTGGCCAGTACAAAATGTATCGGCCAGTTCAAACTGAATTTTGGAGGGCTCAATACAGATATAGGCCGATATACCGGTGAGAAGAAAAATCGCAAGAGACTCAACTAGTTCCCGTTACGATACAAACAATACCGATAGTTGAATAGTAACATAGCAATATAGGGTTAAAAGAGAAGAAGAGCGGAAAGACTGAGACAATATTATTAAGAGAATAATGATGCTTAACATCAACCTCTACACCACACTAGAATGTATATAAGAGACACCACAAAACGACCCTACCATACATAAGTAATTATCTAACACTCCTCCTTAAACTGGAGCATAGAGGTCGAACATGCCCAGCTTGAAAAGAAATTGCTGGAAACCAGAAGCAACTAACGGTTTGGTAAGAATATCACCCAACTAATTCTCTGAGCAAACATATGGAGTGACAATTTGCTTCGTCATCATTAAATCCCGAATAAAGTGATAGTTAACCTCAATATGCTTAATGCGCTCATAGAACACAGGATTATTAGCAATAAATACGGCTGCTTGATTATCACAAAGTATCTCCATAAGGCAAGAAGACGTAATGCCAAAATCATGAAGAAGAGAACGAACTCACAACATTTCAGTTGCAGTATGGGCCATAGCACGATACTCTGCCTTAGCACTAGAACAGGCAACAACATTCTACTTCTAACTGCGCCAAGTGACAAGATTACCGCCAACAAAAATACAATAGCTAGAAGTGGACTGCCTATCAGAGCGACTACCAGCCCAATCAATATCACAAAAGCCAATCACAGACAAATGATCAGATGGACGATATAACAATCCACGACTTGGGGCACGTTTCAAGTAGCAAAGAATACAACAAACAGCATTAAAGTGTGGCTGACAAGGAGCATGCATAAATTGGCTAACACCACCAACAGCGTATGTGATATCAAGACAAGTGACCGTGAAGTAAATTAATTTCTCAACAAGCCGCCGATAACGACCAACATCTAGAAATAATTATCCATGTTCAACATCGAGCTTAACAGTAAAATCCATAGGTGTATCAACCAGACGAGCACCAAGCAATCCAGTCTCAGAGAGAAGATCAAGGGTATACTTACGTTGGGATAAAGAGATCCCTCAAAAGGAACAAGCGACCTCAATCCCAAGAAAGCAACGGAGAACACCTTAAGTCCTTAGTATGAAAATGATAAGCCAAATGTCATTTTAAAGCAGCTATACCAATAGAATCATCACTAGAAATAATTATATCATCAACATAAACAATCAGCACAACAGTTTAAT